>LUCM01003075.1:0-21021 GCA_008360955.1 Fasciolopsis buskii | reverse complement strand
TAGGAAGTTCACTGATGGTTTGCGATCATGGGATCTTAATTTATATAGTTTTGAAAGTATTATGGGGTGTTTTTTATGCTTTAGTGCCCTAGCTTCTTTCCAAAGGAGAGATTCACTTAGGCGAGAGATATTATCGGACAGATGGTGTAAAAGAATAAACTTGGAAAAGTCATGTGTCAAGGAAAAGTGCCGCTGCAACTTAGCATATTTGACTTTCAGGGAGGCAAGTTGTGAAGTTGCATCTTCGAGATTGGTTAAAACAGTAACTGCTGCCTCTGGAAAACCTTTTGCACGCTTTCAAATTTCCAACACCTACTGCCTTTTAAGATCAAAGCCTGCAAAAGCAAATCGACAGGAGATCCTTGACTTGTGTATTTAAAAACTGTTTTTGTTTCTCGAACAAACAATTTCTTCTCCATTGCACTTCCAGCAGCGTAGGGTTGAAATCGGCAGTCCTGGGAGATCCGTATCCTCTCTCTGAAAAGGTTTCGTAAAATCCCGTTTCCCAGGTAGTTCAGCAGACCTAATATTACTCATCTGTCATTATATGCAGCTTCCTCATTTATCTTGCATGACGATCCTCTAGTTTTTAACTAATATTTTTCCACTTGTCATATCCGCACTCATCTTCGCGTTCATCATTTTGTCCATCACGCAACGCTCTTGACGTTTGCACCTCCTGCCACAGTTCAGCCACCGCCAACGAGCTCCTGTTAGGTTTTGCACCAGCGACACGCACATTCGGTGCAATTAAACAAGAAGTGACTTGCAGTCCGTTGCTCACAAGCAGTTCCAGAAAACCCTTTATAATCGTGCAAAACGGTTTGTTCACTTTTGATCTTTGTCTCGCATACTTGTGCATGGCATACTGCTCTGCAGATTCTGATGGTGCTTTTCGAATAATCCACGGAAGTATATATCTGAATAGCCCTTCTGGTTTCTATTGTTCACATTTCCTCTACATCATCCATGTAAAAATTTCCTCTCGACTTGTGCACACCGCTCAAAAATTGAGAAATATGCAATACTATTGTTTTTATTGCAAAATAGTTGGAAATATGGGGACATAGCCGACCGAAGATGACAACTCTTAACAAGAAGTAAGGAAATTTTACCATGTGTGGGCGGAACAAATGTAGGGACACTGCATAAGGTAAGGTGTCACAACCAACTAGGGGTCCATAAGGAGTGCGATTTTAAACAATTACACGACGAAAGTTTTGTTATTTTGTGTCGCTGTGAGGGTGAAGGACACAGGACGGACATTGTATGCGTATTTAGGTTTCCGACTTCTGAGGAGTCTGGCGAGCTTCAAATAACCCAGGCATTAGAAAGGTTTGCAAGCGGCGCAGATGCCGCTCTCACTGTGAGAGACTCTAGCCTGTCTGTGATTGAATGGACTATGAACAGCGGTATGCAAGGTAGGGCCAAAGGGAAATTTTTGCAGTGGTAGCTATAATGGGGTCCCGATTCAGTAAGTCAAAAAAAACGGTAGATACAGATCTCGGTATACTTGACTTAGTCATCGCCAAATAGGGAGGAAGCATATACAGACTGAGATTTTTGCCGTCACTAGGTACCACAGCCTACGTGTCACTACGATAAACACAGAAACTAGGACATATGAGCGCGCTAGACATGAAGGGCGTAAACTTCGGCAAACTGAGCATTATGGCGCACCTGTTTAGGGCGACCCATCTAGACTGCGGAAGGAAGAGTTATATGAATGTACAGGTATATTGGCTGAAAATTAAACCCAAATTCCAAGATCTGCATGATTCTTTGTTACTTCTTAAGAGAGAGGACAAAAAATAACAGTTCCTACTGGTGGAAAACACCGGTTCACTGGGTTATTAGAAAGCGAGGCAGGAGCTGGCGCATTTGCAAAAAATAGAAAACAAAAATGCCTGCAAAATATAAATGAGTAACGGAAATGCGACAACTAGTATGGGGATTCAGAGCAAATCCAAAGATGTGTTCTGTCAACGGGAGCAATCAGAAATGAAATGGTAGGCCACCGCAGCTAACTTTATTGAATGCTAGCTCCACGCTGAGAAAATTTCAATTTCTCCATCTTCTCATACTCTCGTCAAATGTTGATCTCATGCTAATCACTGAGCGCAGCTAAATAATCACACTCCGGACAATGCCATAATGGTTTCTGGCCATTAGTCCTTCAGGAAAAGCCAAGAAATTCAGCGTGGAGATGGCTGCCTTGTCTGAGTCAGGGAATCTACACCAACTACGTTGTGTCAGGATATCATGCTAAACACTATCCAAGATGCCGTTTCGGTTAGAGCTGAAATGGTCGATGAAAGCCCTCTGCCGGATGCGTCTAGCACTCCACTGGTCATTGCCAAAACGACTTTTTGATGATAACGCAACTAATGAATGCTGCTTCTGACCTACCAGGTCCCAAGCTTCTCGCTGGAGAATTCAGTGCACCTGGCAAATGATGGTCCAAGATTTCCGCTCCAAATTACTTTCCCCCTTTCCATGAACGCATTCATAATGGCGATTGGACCCATCAATAAGGAACCTCAGTGTTCTTGACTTGATATTTACAATAAACGTAACACACGTTCAGACGTCCTCTGAAGCCAGTTTACCTGCATATGGTAATCTGCCTGTTAGCTGTTCACTTATATGGCTCCTTCTGGATAGATCCCCCTCAAATATCCCAAGGCCACATTTCAGAGCTGACTGGAATCGTCTACCTGTTTCAGTTCGTAATTCCAACTGGAACTCATTTTTTCTAACACGAGAAGTGCAAGCGGCAGCCGATCAGTTATAGCCCAGCCTGCAGAAGTATCTTGATGACTTTGCTCCGCCCCACGCTCTGAGCATGCAACCCAAAATAACTTATTGTGGCCGAATAAACTGTAAGCTGGGTAAACTCCAGCGGGCCTCTTCCAGGACCAGAGATTTCTCGTTGTTTACGCAAAGAACTCTGCTAACTAAAACTCTGGAATCAATACTGGACCACAGAACCAAACCGCAAGAGCTGCGAGCTCCGGGAAAACTGGTTAAGCGTAGAACCACCCCAACTGGGTTTTCGGCCATTTATCGTTCACAGTCACATTTATGTAAACAATCCACAGGAGATGGCAGAATCTTCGGTGAATTCTTTAAATCTACTCTAGCAAACAACAACAATTCTGGTATCCCGTGACGAAGTTGCAAAACTACAGAGCCATAGTCAACAATCGTATTTCTTCCGAAGGTTGTATCCCAGCTATTGGTAAAAACCAAAATTCGCCACAAATATGGACCTGATTCATTAACACCTGCTGTCTTCTTGTTCGGTGGGGGTAATATGTCAATTTTGTTGTCAAACATATTCAACTTGTCCATTCAATGCCTCACCTTATCTTCACAGTGGAAACCTATGTAATTATACCCGCTGTAACCCTGCAAACCACCACTCCATAAACTATACCGCTATAGTCTCCAGGACCATGGAACGTCTGGTTAAGAATGGTCTGATCAACAGTGGACGGCACGGCTTCCTTCGCAAGAAATCTTGCGCTACTTGCATGACTGACTGCCTGAATGCTCTCACTAAATCCCCGAGCACTGGAAGGTCAGTTTTAGTAACCATTTTAAACATGACGACGACTTTCGATGAGGCGTCCCACCATAGGTAATTGAACGAAACCGCATCCTACGGTATTATTTTTCCAAGCCTGTCACGGTTTTTATCTTATCTGTCGTTTAAAAGCCAGATATTTCAAATAAACGGCTTTATATCTGAACCTAGATTAGTGACCAGTGGTGTTATGCAAAGTAGTGTTCTGGATCCTCTGCCCTTCCTTTTGTGCGTCAACGATGTTTTCGATGTTATGCACTGCACCATCCCACGTCGTGAGTTGTCATCGTGGAGATTTTATGGCTACTCTTTTGTTATTCTGGCATTATTCGCTAAATAAAAATCATTTCCCTAGAAGTAAAAATTAGCTTGATTTTTATAATCATTGAAATTTTCGATTTTATCACTTTAATGATTTTGCCAGTTTTTGTCTAAGCTTGCACAGCCACATTTCCATCTATGACCTGCCCTTTGCGTAAACGTTTTTATTCTATATATCATAAATTCAGTCTTTCTGCTTAGTTGCTTCAAGAGTAGATACATCTTTCGGCCTATCTACTGATTTCTCTATCCACAAGTTTCCATACCGCTCAACAATAATCTGCTGTTCGGACGTACTGTGTGACTCAGGGTGTCTTGGTTTGCCTCACATTATAGTATATTATTTAATTTAGCCAGTCATTTAGCGGCTGTCACCTGTCATAGGGGATTATGGTCTCGGTAATTCACCTTCTGGCCCATTTTGTAGACTCATAACCTGCTTCCCACCGTTGATGCTTACTTAGTCTTGTGCAGTATTTAGAAGTTACGTCGTTCCAAAGTAATCCTTAGCATTTCTCTCACAAGAACTGTGCCAACCCAATTACATACAGCATCCTGTCATCACGATAGTTGTAACAACCATAAGTGGTCACCTTTCACAACCTTACTTAGATTTTCTTCACAAACTAAATTTCCAAGTGAGAGCAGAATGGCTTGTGGTGTTCATCAGCGAGCCAGATGCGCCAATGACAGTATTCGCGTAACTAACTCTACAAGATGCCCCAAAGTTGACCCTCGTTTGGGAACAATGAGCCAATGCTTTTTAGTACTTAATGACCTAGTGAGTAAAGCCCACCGCAGGGCATAAATCTTTGAAAGAAGATAATCCAATTTAATGGATCACGTTAACAATTTGGAGCGCGCTATCTCAAAGCTTGCACCCCTTTCTCACCTCATAGACCCCGAAATACGGCCGGACAAGAATGACATGTTGGCCGCTGGCAACTTCCTGGATGTGCTGGCCTCCAAAACATCGAGTAGAGTGAACAGGTCATGTAACATTATTGTCTTTAATATCCCTGACGATATTCCTATGAATGGCCTTAGCGGCATTCGCACATACCGTGTATAATAACGAGGCTGCGGAAGTGGGCACGGCGTCATAGTTTCCCCGTCATAGTGCAGTTCCAGACAAAGATTCTGGCAAAGCTCTTCATCAGCGGGCAAAGCGTTATTTCTGCAGCCACAAATTTTAAAAATATAAAAATATACATAGACAAAACACCTCTCCATAGAGAAAATTTTGCCAACACTTCGCACGACTCCAGTCACAAGCATGTGATTTTCAGGATGCCATCACCGAACATTGCACGGCCCATTACAGCGGAGTCGCCTAAAATGGGCATTGTCTCCAAAACATTCACCCGTTCGTCGGTCTTACAGAAATTCATTAAAGCCAATACCGTCCTCCGGTTCACGCTTCACCGTTATAGTCCTAGACATATCGAGCTCGCCCCCCACATTTCAGCCCCCGTCCAAACGCCCCCCACCTAGTCAACAGCAACATAACGTTACCCTTTTCAGTTAGACTGAAATAACCTTCCACCTCTCACACGCTCTACAGTACGATTGCCAAAGCCAGTACCTGTGGTTCACCGTCATACTCCAACCTGCCCTTACAGACTGCAGGCCGCCAAGTGACTGATGATGTGCTTGACACCAAGGGAAGCGACTTTTCTCTGACCAACGATGGTGCAACCCTCCACAATAGAAAAGGCCCAAGTAAGACACACAAACCTTTTCCACCTCCTAAGATCCCTTCCAAGCTCCCAAATGGTCGCATAGCTGAGCCCCTTCAGGAGATATGGCTAACTCTGTTAGACTTCAATCTCCTCAATTCAGCGCCACAGCCCTAAGAACCATCTCTCGCTACCTCATCCAATGACGTTTTTTAATAATCATACATAATTCTAACCTCGGCATTGTTAGCGTCCATGAATGATTTTGATAGTGTAAATCACTTGTCACTTCCTCAAACGTACGTATGAAGCCATCATGCAATTTGACAAGACACAGCTTTACGAGTTACCATTGACTGACCATCTACAGCCTATAAACACTGCTCAAGCCGACCTGCCAGAAACGACTTTCCCACTTTCCCAGACCAAATCTCGAGGCTTCCAATCAGCTAGAAGTCAGGCCTTTCAACAACCTAACACCGGTTAATTTGCTCTAAATGCTGTCAGGATACCCTTTATTTTACCCGTTTTTCTTAGCATACCATTTCCTCCACCACCGTTGCACAGGCTCTTCACTCTTCAACAAACGCAATTGCCATGTGCCTATTACAATGAATCAGGTTGAACCTACGTGTTATGAATCAAGGCCGTGGACAGGACATGATCACCCAAAGGCCCTTACACCAACATCACCATCTCCTCCTTGCTTACCCGCCAATGGCTTTCCACCCAAAATGAAATATCCTACGTCCAGTGATGACATTTGCTGCTAGTCTATTTCCACATTCACATGGTACTACTACTGAGCCATTTTCATTATTATTATTAAATGCACGCTCGACACTAAATAAAATGCACACGCCGCCCCTGTCGGTGTACACACGTAGATATGATTTCATTCTTATCAATGAGACATGGCTAACCGACAATACCCTCGACAGAGACATTGCTTTAATTGGTTACATTGCTTTTAGAAGAGACATGATAAATGAGCGCGGGGGAGGTTGTCTCATATACACAGGAGACACCTTTCGCTCCATGGTACAATATTGCCACCTTTAATAAACCTGGAAAGATTCTATCTTGTGACTGTAGCTATTGGGGCATCAGGGCTTACTGGATTCAGTTGCATCTACCTTCCCTCTTATACCAATCAATCAGAGTTTCTTAACCATAATTTACCGCGCTTTAACGCGGCACGACCTTCCAGGCCCTAACTAGTAAGCGGTGACTTTAAACGGCCCAGGGATTTGGTTGTTCATCTTTCTCCTGCCCCAAAGTACCTTTCTGTGTTTGTTTTCAGCGTTAACGACTGGGTGGCGTGGACACAGCTATGTTTCTATACCCACAAGGCCGACATATTCTAGATCTTTCTTCACAACTGGCATACCAGGATCGCATAATCCATAGACAACAAATTTACTCGGATGTGGACCATTTCCACAATCGTTTGCGAAGTTCTCAGTTTCACGCACGTTATCTCCTCCTCAGTTTCCACCAAACCATACCACACAGCCTCATGCAGCCGCCTTCCCTCCATAATTCGTAGTAACAAAACTGGGATGGTTTCTTTCTATCGTTGGATCCCTAGCTGGCCACCAACCAATTTTACGCAATTCTAAGTGTGTGCCTTCATCTAATCACTCCAAACCAGTGTGGCACGATCCCCGAAAGGTTGAGCACCCTGGACCGTCTCAAAAAAAGTATTCTTTAATCCAGACAAGATTCAGCGGAACAATATAATTTGCTCTGATATTGCAAATGAACCGTCTGTCTAGAGAGATCAAGACAGTTCTCGATTCTCTTCAAAAGAAGGAACTTCAAGCATTGCACTCTGCCAACAAGGCTGCAGAACTGGCAAAACTACTGAGAACTAACAACTCCCTATATAGCACGCACATCACGTCAGTCATGTTCAGGGGCACGTGCGCAAATGACCCTTTAATGAGTTCAGAGGTGTTCAGTGATTATTTTTCCCCCTGTGTGAAAACTGACGACAACACCATTATACCGGACATTCCATCAGTCTCCTCTGCTTCCCCTCCAAGAATCTCTTTCCACCAAAGTGATGTTAAACCACTGCTGTCAAAAGTGAGATCGGCTTTCGACGACCTTCCCCCAGCTCTTTTCAAATTTGGGGGTGCAGACATTGCTATACTTTTATCCAATCTATTTAATCTTTCCTTGAATTAAGGCGCTTTCCTCCACCAATGGAAAACTTCTGCCGCTGTCCCAATTCACGAAAACGGTTCAAAGCAACAGCTATCTAATTACAGACTCATCTTTCACACCCCAGTTATCTCTCGCATTATGGAAAGAATAATAAACAGTAAGATAACAACTTACTTATTAGATCATGACCTCAGTAACGCCGGCCAACATGGTTACCTTCAAAGTAAATCAAGTTCTATGTGCATGACTGATTTCCTAAACATACTGACGAAGGCTGCCAACAACAGAAAGTCAATGATTGTGATTTTCTCAGATATGGCAAAGGCTTTTGATCGCATATCCCATCGCAAGCTTCCTGTGAAAGTCAAGAGCTACGGGATAAAAACCCCTCTTCTGGCTTGGTTCTCCTCTTATTTGGCCGCTAGAATGCAGGTACTGAATGTAAATGGAACCCCACCCACGCCCCGTCCGATTACTAGTGGGGTTATTCGAGGAAGCATACTAGTTCCACCACTGTGTCTGCTGTACATCAATGACATTTTTCACATCGTTAGGTATGGTTTTCCTTTTCTGTTTGCAGACGATATACAAACTGTATACACGTTTCCACCTCGTGACCTCAACACCATCGTAAATAATGTAAAGATGATCTACTATCGCTGGATTCATGATGTGCCGCTCGGTCGATGAAATTCGCGACCCAAAAAGCAGCATGCTTGCATACAAACGCCACATTCCTACTGGAATCTTTGAAATTAACCAAGAAGTCATCGCTTCCCCTCACACAGTCCGAGACCTGGGTTTGCATTATTCCAGCACATTCAATTTCTCAGAACACACCTTGGTACAAGTTGCAAAACCTAGGAGAATACTTGGGTTGGCGCACAGAACTTTTAGAAACCAGGAGAGCAAGTTGTTAATATACAAAACACACGTAAGACCAATCCTGGACGAATGTTCCATCGTGTGTTCCAACATGCGGCACAGTGACGGACTCGAGATTGGGAATGTTCAACGAACACTTACAAAACGACTTCTGGGCTACTTTTCCTCGCCAAACTGTACAGAACGTTGCATAAATCAACACATCCATCCCTTATGACTGCGTCGCGTTCACAACCTCTCCTTTTTCACAGGATTATTGGTAAAAACGTGTGCATCTCCGCACCCCAAGTAAGAAATAACTTTTCCTATGGCTTGCGTCGAGCTGATTACTTGGTGTCAGTTCCCATGTCCAGGATAGCACTTAGGAAAAATTTCTTCATCATCAACTATTCCTCCCTGTGGAATAACCTACCCCAAAACATAAGGATGGTATCTGCTGCCTCCGTTACTTTGAAAACGAAATCAGGAAGGCAATAACGGCAAACAATTTGCTAAACATGCACGATCCTTGCATTCCAACAGAAAAGCCTATGAATCGGGCCTAGGGTATTGGGTGAATGCAACGCTCGAAGTCTTATCTCAACCCACTCCACAAGGTCTAGCCATTTTTATTCCTGGTAGTTTCCACAAGCACAAATCACTGTAGGTACATGCCAAAAACTTCGTCTATGAAACAAGCTAGTGCAATTTTTACCCAACTTTCTATCTCGTTTGGTGCCTGTGCAGCAAAGCACAAAGAAAGACATACTCATATCTGACTCTCACTCACTCCCAAACTAATATTTGATAACCCAATTAGGCCATTCCAAGCGCAAAGTTCAGCATCAAATATTGCCTCATTCTACATGACATTCATCACTTCTCGTTCTTATATTTGCATGCACCATGACTCTTTGCTGGAATACCTCCAGACTACCATCTCCCTCTTTCAGTTCCATTTGTGTGCGCTTGCACTCGCGTCTTCCCAAGGGTCTACCATCCAGTTTCTGGCCCCATCCACGCACGTCTCAAGGCAAGCTGACCCAAGGCTTAGATCAACTATCCCAAGACGGACAAAGACGACCTGCTCCACGGCCGCGATGAAGTGAACATTGCTTCTAATCCACAGGAATCACCAACGTAGAATTATTATCTTGTTGCAAGTCCGTCTAGATATCGAGTCCACTTAATGTGATCCACAAAGCCTGTGAGTATTTGAGCGAACAAGTCCTCGCAATTGCACAGATTTACTGCTGGAGTCACCCGCCCGTGGCTAACATGCCCACTACGTTGACATCCAAGCTCCACGAAGGCACTCACATTTAGATCCCTGTTCCAGATATCGTTACTATCGTATACTGCGAAGGCCACCCCCAATGTTTCCCTCTGCATCCGCGGCTAATATCACACCAGCGACTGCTAACAGCTAAGCTTCCAGACTCAAGCAAAGGAGCAAAGAAACCTATTTTGTTCCAAACTGTCTTACCAGCGTCACGTATTATTCAGCGCATATCATATCAATCCTCACTCCTCAGTGCCGATGACAGTTCCATTCTTCATGTCTTTGAACAATGGTTAGCCAGTGTTCTTCGTCCCTCCGCATTTTCAAAAGGCTTTTGACTATTTTCTTGGCTCCAGGATCCATAATAAGATAGCCGACGTACTGCTTCATATCCATTATAATACGGGGTACCTATAGGCCATCCATACTCTTCCCGCCAGCTGCTTTGGTCCGTTGACAAGGTTTTACCTTGCACTCAAGGTTTTTGAAGACTTTCTTCATGAAATTTTAAAATTCGTGTCCATTTTATAGGCCCGTTAATTCCGAATACCGCAGACACCACCACGCTCGCAACCACCGCCCAGTTGAACTCCGCACCTGCAATACGCATCCTTGGTGCGTATAAACACCGTGTTTCTCTTGATATGCCAGTTTTGCTATTTCTTCTCATTTTGTACCCAAATGTTTGCTTCTTTAATCAATGTGACTTGCAATCCCCCTGTGACATTTGATCATGCAACCAAGCGTGGCTCTCGAAATTTCCGAGTACTATGCGAATATGATTATTATTATATTATTGTTCGAATCGATGCGCGCTTTCTCTTTGCTAACGATGTCAAAATTATCCACACCTTTCATCCTGGAGCCTTGGAGCCCACCGTAGGTGACGTGTCGCAAGACTTAGTATACCTCAGTTCCTGGACAAACGATTGATTGATGGAATTCTCTGCTGAAAAAAGCAGCATCTTGGGGTAGAAATGAGTTGCACCCCTGACAAAACTCAAACATGGCAATCAAATAACCATCGTTAAGTTTAAAGTTCGCGACCTGGACCCAACTTTTTCTTCTACGCTAAAATATTCGGAGAATGCTCTCACAAATTGCGAAGGCAAAAAGTTTAGAGGGGATTATGCACAGAACTCTGAAGTTGAAACAAAGCAAACTACAACTTTTGGAACTCACTTCAGACCCATTAGGGAGTATTGCCCTCTAGTCTGTTCGAACATAAGGCAGTGCAATATAGTAACAATTGAAAATGTCCAGCTTGCATTTAGCAAGTAGTTGATCGGCTACTTTGCAAACCTAAGTTGCATGGGACCTTCTGAGTCCCAGAAATTTGGTCCCTTGTGGCTGCGACGCATAAGAGCAAACCTGGCGTTCTTTACCATTATTACAGTGTACCGCTGCGTCTCTGTACCTCAAAATAATGATAATAAATATATTTTTCGACATTCAAGAGGCTTGCGCAAGGCAAGCTGAAATTTACACAAGGATAGCGCAGTGGACACACGGAAAACAAAAAATTAGCCGTGAAGACGCAGTGTCCGTGCTGTCATGAACACAACCTACAATGTCATAGGCTAAATACCAATTTACGAGATTTTAAGGCACAGCTAGATAACCCTTCACCAAAGCTTTCTGGGGTTGACTATGGGTCGCGCACTGTGAGTCAATCCATGTTTAAACCCAACAAAGGTGCGTATCGCCGAGGCAAAATTTGGCTGGGAAGCAATGGTGGGCGTTGTCATATGGCCGGGTTTCTCAAAAATAAAGGTTATATGGTAAAGGTAAAGATCAATATGGATGTGATAACGGAATGGAGATGAATCAAAACCAAACTATTATTCTAATGGGGTGGATAGAGAATGGTACTTAACATCATTCAAGAGTCAAAGTATCGTTAACGATGAAACAGCAGAAAACCTTCAAGGTTGCATCACACAATTTACGGCAAGAAAATATATGAAGCATTGTGGACGAGGAGACAATGGAACTCGCAAGAATGTTCATTAGACTTATGCGGCTGGGAGTGGATGGTGATGTGTGGCGGAAAAAAACCAGTGCGTGTAAGATTCACAATTAATTCTTAAATACACTTGCCATGGATGACCTGTGTTGTCCTTGTCTAATATTGGAGATTATAGTGTTCCTTGGCGACAGGTGGATTGCGCGGCATTTCAGTGGTGTTAGTAACAATGTTTTGGCCAGTCGTATTGGTTCATCTGAGGCGAGGTACCTGGGCGGTCGTTGGCGAGGCTTGGTTTGTTTTAGGGTTACGAGGTCCGGTACTGGAGCGTCAGATCCGGATAGCAGCTTCCTGACAGGAATAGGCAACCAGCGCACAGGATGGAGTGGAGCTTTTGGCGGGAGTTTGCGTTGCATCTGTGGTCATTGGAGACCATGGAGAAGAGCCGGGGAGAGGGCAGTCTTGAATTTGTTCCAGCTGTTGTTAAGGTGAGTAAACGAAAATGGAAACAGCGATAATGGTAAGTTTCTTACAAAGATTGCAGGGTTCAGACGACTATCCTGAAATACGCAGGCAGCAGTTTTCCGTTGACGAGACGTTTGAAACAAAAATAACACCTGCTTACTCCCTATGGGATATATGGCTCAGTCAGTCCTAGGCTGCATGATCAAGACACACTCCCAAAATTTATCCAAAATGCGGGATACATCATTGCTCTCTCATTCCCGAAGACGCGTTGGAACCAGTTTCTTCATTGCCAAATGTTCGTCATTATGGAACAAACTTCCCTGGCATTTGCGCATTTCATCACCATCATCTGTTGTATTTAAAAACAAATAACTTAGAGTAGCCACTTTACCCTTTCTCACTCATCTACATCGGCCACACTCGCCTGAGGATCGAGTGAATTAAACTTGATTGGGCTTCTGAAAAAAGGCGATATAACCGTTTTCTTCATTGTGAAAAAGAAATTAAACCTCCTCACTCTCATCATCACATGAAAAGCCAAAATTAGGACGACTTCTTGATTTCTTTTCTTTCCGCTCTCCATCAACATCTCCCTATCCATTTTAGACACTTTACAACTCCTACCTCCTTCAATGCCACAATGCAAAGTGCAGCTTCTTAGGTATTCCCACGGCATTTATTCCGGTTTGATATCATTTTTCGCCATTTCCATAAGTACCATAAGGCAATCCACCTCGTCCCTCCCACTCCCAATTTCAAACTTACCTCCCGGCCAACTGGTGGAGACAGCCACTGCCTTCTAGCCATATTTTGCGCCCGCGATACGCACCTTTGGTGCATTCAAACACAGTATTACACGCAGTGCAGCTCTGGTAATCAGTCACAGAAAAATTGCTTAGCTCTAATTTAAAACCTTGTGCTCAGCAAACCACAATGCCTGTTATGATCATGTGAGCGAAAAAACATTGCATTGCATGTTTGGTTTCCTTTTTCCGTGTCTGCACTGTGCCTTCTTTGCACAATTTTGACCTTGCTTGCGCGTGCCTCTCACAAATCGAGAAATATACATTATTATCACTATCATCATCACTAGCACATTTCACTTATATACATGCATTCCTACGTCGGATGCGCCTCACCGTTTACTCCGCTTTTACAAATCATTCTAAACGCTCAACATTCCAGCCTCATACCCATAAACCTTATCGTTCTAACTGTATGGGGTTGGTCACCTACACCTCTCTCCCTTCCACTCCTTTAGCCAATTTCAACGCCGTTGCCAAAACCATGTGGTATCCCTGCCGGAAAATCGTTTTAAAATATCGAAATTCACCCTTATCACTTCTTACTTTAAATCGCCGCATCTCCCCAAGCAAATGATTTTGGTTCGTTGGAATCACCCTTGTTTACGACGACCCCAAACGGTTCCCTCCAGACGAAACTAAATCAACGTCTTGGATTCTCTTTTAATAACTCCTCATCGATACCTAGCTGTCCATTTAGACACTTTGGAACCCCTTAATATCCATGCGAACGTCGAGTCTTATGTGGTTTCCTTTCATTCCTTAATGGCAGTTTCTATTTAGCCTACGTGCTGGTCCCGACTATTTCTTGCGCTTTGGATGCATGGTCGTCTAGAGTAAAACAGAGCCCATGGTTTCTTCGCTGGGAATGCAGCCAGTCCCTAGTACCTCCGCCTTTTTCTGGCTGCGTCAGTATTTACATCCACAGCCGCTGTTTATTGTCCATTCAACCACATATCGGTTAATTTCCCTTTACCAATGGGCGTAGACGATCCGCAAGCTAGATTAGCCTGACCCTGCATTTATTACGCCGGATGGCCCGAAAAAATCATCCACCACCCCTATATTTTGGGTTGCACTATACATTCCAGCACTTTCCTATTCTGAGCTTCTCGTAAGATTGATCGTTTCTTAATCCGCAGGACAGACGGCCACCCTCTTCCTTTCCCTTTCCGGGCCGTCCAGTTCTGCCTGAATGTGAACATTTACCTCTATCTCTGGTTTCCGCGGTTTTGGCTAGCCTGGGTTTATCCACTACCGGAAACGTGATTTCTTGCTTCTCCTGCCTACGCCATATTGGCATTCATTCCTTCAACTGCTCTGTAAACCAGCCTTATCATGATGGTGCGGGGCTCGGTCATATCCACTGCCTGGGCCGGCACAAATCAGGCGGGCGAGTCGGCTGCAGCGGCGCGCAGGTGCAGATAGGTTGGCTGATTGCACCTGCTGTTTTCACCTCTAAATGGTATTTTCCTGGTTGGGTAGCCAGCATTCGGTCAGCCCTATCCACTAACGCTTGTAGTAAACAACCTTGTAGTCACTATTTTTACGTGCACCACTGTGCACTTGCTCCTTGTTGCTCCCTGCAAAGTTTATTTTTACTAAAACCATGCAAAACAGCCTCATGGCGAAGTAATTTTATTGGCATCCGACATGAGCTGGGGTTCCTAATACATCCCATCATTCTCAATGAAAGTGGCTGAAGACGGATATTTCTCATGGACCTTTGTCCTGGTCTGCGAAAGTTAGTAGCAGACTACTGATTCTGGTAACTGTACTTCACAAGAGCCAACCAGACACTGCCTCATTTGATTTCGGTTGGCCTTCTATTCCCAACCGCAAATGTGCCAATGGATTTAGTTCAAATTTTATGAAATCAGAATTACCCAAAACAAACCTCATGGAACAGACATGCGATTGCGATTTCTATCCCGTTCCCAACGGACTGTGGTTCCAATCATTTTTGTCATTTATGCCGCTTGTGTCCGTTCAACATACTACTCACCAGACTAGGCCTTCCGTGAGAAACTGCTCCAGAGTTTCCGTTCACTGATTTTTTGCATTTTTTCTTGCCACGCGTTATCCATTCCACCAGGCTAAATTCGTGTTTATTCCTAATATCCAGAAAACGTAAAACTCAAAGGGACTTACTGGTGGCGTTATCGGTCCATTTCGGTCTGCTGCATTTATATGGCGGCCTATGAGAATCGCAACGCTAGCATCGAATGGCACGGACGAGGAGTCCCGCGCAGAAGTTTGTTATTAATTACGCTCTTACAAAACACATGACCTTAAGCACTAATTGGTGTCTATTTAATTGGGATCACCGTTTACATGTGATTGCTTATTTCATCCTCTTTTGTCACTACCGTCGCAGGTCATTATCATGCGCATTACATGTTCCTGGCACCGTCTAATAAATAAAATATTATTATGTGGGTTTGCCTGAAATTCGTTTCAACCTAATCGCCTTCATTAGACTCCTGAATGGACAGTTCTGTGGCTGCCTTGTTCGAAATTTTTCGACTCCAAATAGGAACGTTTACTGTCTCGTCATCCCGATGGTTGTAGTTCCCTGACTGTCCCCTATATCTTTAAAGCGGGCTGAATGGATCTCTTACAAACACCACCATGGCGACTGGAATAAATCAGGTTGAAGCGCCAAAGAACACCCTTCGTTTTGGTCTGGTTCGCGATCCGATATTTGCTTGTCTGTTTCCACCACCTCTTGGGTTCGTCCTTTCACCAACATAGTACGATCCATTGTCCGATTTGTTGTTAGCGTACCTCTTCTTGCTATCAACCCTTTTAACACCATCCGGAATTAGTTTGTGCTCATTGTACAAAACTTCTAAATGAAAAGCCGTGGCCTATGAACACACCAAACATCCGTGCCTTTTCTGGAGCTTTTCGGCCATTCAGTATTATGGGCCCGATTTGATCGATTCCCATTTCTGTGATGAACCCTTGACAGTCAGCTACCCGGACTGCTGAAAGTAGGGCCATCAGTCATCTTCCAAGAGCAGCATTTGTATTTCGCAGGGGAAGCAGGAAGAAATTATCTGCTTCTCGGTAGTCATGGTGATACATCTGCTGAATTGAAAACGGCAGAGGATCGTCGACATAAAGTTCGTAACTGAATCTGAGTTGTTAGGCGAAGTTTTCGGCTGATTGAAAGTTTTTGGTTATTAAGAACAGCCTATTCGTCGTTTCTTAACCAACAGTGAAAATTGCTGAACATGAAAAGGATGGGGTAGAGAAGCTGAAGGTGTTAAAATCAGCGAATGAGACGAGACAGCATTGTCCTTCATTATAGTACTTGGTCTTTTAGTAAGACCATATCACTTGTGGTACAGTGTGTAGTTGACTTTGTCTATGGTAATGAGGGTACATCCACTGAAAGAGAGTGAGTGGATGAGAGTATTGGCCTGAATGCAACAAGAAAGCGGGACAACAAAAAGAGTGGCCTAATTGCGAGAATGGTTTGACGAGAACAGAAACATATCCATTGTAAACTAGAATTCGCAGTCCTCAAACAATCCAATGTTGGCTGGTGTCAGGTAATTGAGAGTTGGATATCTAGCAGGTTTTCTACTCGAGCTTCAACCTGCACTAAATTTGGGTATGATCGGGGATAACGGGAGGGTTTCTTTAATAGTTTAGAATAGGTAACTGTGATGAATTTTGTACTCATCCCTAGCTGAGCTAGCGATATTTTCAACGGATAGTATCTGTTACGAAGGCAGTGCGGGTGACCACCAGCGTTATGTATGATGTTTGTGGCGAATGAACTTTTTTATGGCAAGGAATGAAAAGAAATGCAAGATTTAATTTGACTGGAAAAAGCTGTAGTGGTTCAGGGCCACGCGACTCGCATCTAGCTCCTAAGCTTAAGGTAGATGAAAGACCAAAGAGATTTCCAGTAAACGGCCGCTGTGCTTTCTTGATTGTGATTCGAATAACTGTACACACATGCGTTAAGGTGATCGGACAATATTCAACGTGGGGCCTAGCGTAGAGCTTGAAGATAATATCCCCGCAATCTTGAGTTTGGAATGCATTTGAGTTTACTGTAGCCGTCCGTTTAGCCACGGCGGTTTGGTAGTGGGCCTGCTAGTGGAGGTTAAAAGAGCAGAATTACTTTAGCCCTAATCCTTAATCGCGCGTGATACGGAAATGGGCATGATGGACACGGAGCCGGGGAGCATGGCAATTTCATGTTACTAGAGAACCGTTATGAACACAGAACTTCTTGGGCCATATAAAAAATTAGTTATCAAGACGCTTTAGGTCGTAATTCACAAATGTAATGGTGAAATTAAATAAAAGGGATTCAGAAGAATGAACCATTTCGATGTCATAGGCAAAGGGGGTTTGCAATGCGTCGCTCCTCGTTAGCGTCTGTCCGCACAAATGGTTGGTAGTAATTTAGCTCATGGGATTCTCCCCGTTGGTGTTCATTCGGGTTCATTCACTACGCTGCGCTTGGACTTCAGTTGCGATTTAATCATCAATGCTGCCCCGTCGTTCTCTTAAAAACTGCCCGTTATCTCCCTGTCGATCTTGAAGTCCATCGGACTGTGGAAGCTGGATCCATGCCATCAAAATAACGGGCTGGTATCACGGCAACTGCGTACTTTCGTGGACGCTTTTGGTGGTCCATGTTGCCCTAGGTACAAACAATGTAACCCACCGTTTCTAAAAGGCCCCCATCATGCACTTAATGACCCACTAACCAGTACCTCAGCCAGTATGATAGTCTTGCTTCCAGTTGACTTGTTGTCATCTTGCCTATCAAAATACCCGGGAGTACATCCACGATTCGTTATTCACACTATCAACACTTAATCGAATTATTGTCCTTTATTCCGAGTATACCGTACTTATCCTTCACCCATTTCCGTCTCCTCAAAAGTGTCTTGAATCTCGTTCACTCGTAATCCATTTCATTTACTATAATTTATTCGTGAACTGCATCCGTCGACAGTCTTCATTTTATTTTATTCATTTTCATTCACTGACCTCAAACTGAATTGTTCTACCATTTTTCCTCGTTTTTGTTTTCTGCCGTTAAAGGGTATTCCCGCGCATGTTTGTTTTTACAACGTCACTTCCTGGATTAATCACGGCATACAGTTTACTTGGACGCCAATTTCTCCGTCACTGTTTCGCGTGTAGGAGAGCACATTTCGACTGAATTTTTGCCACCTCTGAGGGTGATTCGTGTAATTTCTGCGACAGACTCTTGGTTGGCCATGCAGTCAAACAAGATTTACACTTATGTATTCTGCTGTTAAGGACGAATGCATATATCTATGAAAGTCGGGTATTATGCCCGTTTGGCCCCAAAAACCTAGTTAACTTCAAATGAGTGGCCGCTTTCATTCACCTCAACGTATTTGCAGTTGCAAATGACTCACCTTGGGCCCTTTGTACAGCTATTTACAAGGTGATCTGGCCTTGGGCATGCATTTCGTAATTTAAGAAGTGTACTCACTAATATCATTCATCTTTGCTAGAATTTGGGAGTGAGAAATATATCAAACCCATATGGAGTGTCTAAAACTTCATGTGCGTCGACTAGATGATATAGGCATTCTGGAGAACTAGGCTCTGGATGCCAAACCGACAATCCAGGAAAGATCAGCTTCTCAAGAAGCCATATTGACAGGGGTTAAAATAATCCTGAGTGATGGTAAATTTTATTAATTTTTTTCAAGAACTTATTCCATAAGCCTGAACAGAATTGGAAGGTGGTTATCGGAGCAAAAGTTCATACGTTTATGCAAAGAACGCTCTGTCGTATTTGGACAATGATGGTGGCCTTCCGTCGTGGTCAGAAAGCAGCGTGAAGAGTGGAGAGCCAGACCAAGTTTGAAAAAAAGAAAGATTTGGACCATGGGTGCGAAATAAGACCAGTAAGAATCCTCAGGATCGGCATATAGGATGACCTGGCAAATTTAATCAATGTCACGATGTCATCAGCATCCAATGAAATGGAAGGCGACCAAACCGAAGACTACACGGGTTAGCTTTTGGAGTGTGGCAGATCGTCCGTAGTGCGAGTAGAAGGGAAGTTAGCGCTCAGTATCTCCGCGCATCCTGCAGGGGATCCTATGCATAAGGTGAAAAGAATAATGGAAGTCGAAGTGGCTAAAGAGTTAATTTGCTACGGAGAATAGAGAACGTTGGAAATTTGAGCAGTCATGCGAAGAAGTTGGGTAAAAGTTTGCCCGTGGCATATTGCGGGTCAGGCGGCAGAAAAAGCAAGTCGTAAATGCCCCTCATGCTGTCATTTTTGCTGTCGCAGTTTTTTGATCTTTGCCGGCAGTAAGGGCCGGGAATCTGCATTTTTGCCGTACCGTTCGGTTGTCCGGGTTGGCAGCATTGTAGTCAGACAGAGGCAAGTAAAGTCGATGCAAAAGTGGCCGCAACGGCTGAAGGCAAGCGAACGTAATGCGAGATCCGCCTTAGGACAATCGGGTTAACAAACTTGCAAAGCTTAGTTCTGTGTGCCTTCGTATGATTGTCAGGGTTGAGATGAGTGGAGTGCATTCTGTGATTTAATTTGGGTTGGTTTTAGGCAAGTGCGCCACCTTCAGCGCGGAAAGCATTCAGTCATTTTCCCCATCTTCAATAAATTCCAGACTATAACCCCGAGTAGCTTCTTACCAGGAGATCGTCAAAAAACGTACTCCGAAGGCTTGATCTATTTTCTAGCCGCAAATCTATCACCGGGACCAGGGGCACTCGAAAACTACGGTTTCTAAGCCCGTCAAACTTCGCGGATTTTGTGAAGCTGACGGTTGTGCCCTTACGCCCCCCTCTTGTTTCGATGGCATCTTTGTTGGAGAAGCTCTCTACGCTACGAAAAATAATTCGGCAAAACGGTGGCCTCTATGGATCACTTGTAACAGCATTCAGGTACTTCAGTATGTTTCACTGCTCATCTTTGTAGAACAGACGAGTTGAAGTGGGGCCGACATGTTGGAACTGATTATCTCGGTAACAAATATTACGAGAATAATAAGTATTTCTTGGGTAACTTGAGTTAATGGCCTTTTTGTAACCATTATCAGGAAGGAATCGATGGGTAGTTTATGGGAATCGCTTTGGATGGGATTATGAAGGTTCACAAGTCCCGCCTGAATGGTTTGTTTCCACTATGCTTAATATTTCTCGGTGTAGGCACCGTTGGCTTCATTATATGACTGACGAAAATCCTGCTGATAAGCCCCCAGAAAAAAAGGAGTGGATGATACAGCATTCGGAGAACACCACTCTTGACCCAACCAAAAAATACGTCCCGTACTCGACCACTCGCCCAAAAGTCGAGCCATGGAAACCAAATTGATTTCATTAGCCTTACCTTTGTGTTCAGTGATTTTATTTAGTAGATTGTTCCGTTAACTACGGTGTTCTGAAATGATACTGATAAGTTGCGTCATCATGGTATTATGAGCGTTTGCAAAAAAGTGTTTGGACCCATATAAACCTGCACCGCACGTGGATAAGCGTGGCAACTGATTGGGCAAAGGATTTGGACGACCTGCGTTTCGTATGGTGGACTGATATCCACCTGCGTTGGCATAGTTGGCTTTCTAGGATCTGACGTATTTAAAGTGTTTCAGTTTTACGCGGCCCGTGCCGCCATCAGCTCATCCTCATTCTATAGTTGGAAGACACTTTCATCGTTTTACGCTTTCGAACATGTAGGTGTGAGTAATCGAATGTATATATAAATATATATATATATATTATATATATATATACAACCATGCTGGAAAACTAGTACTGGGCGTTCTTTCAGAGAACTGTCTATCAGTAGATTTTGTTGCAAATGGCAAACACGTCCACGTGATATGCCCTGTTTTCTG
>LUCM01003073.1:130536-150702 GCA_008360955.1 Fasciolopsis buskii | reverse complement strand
GCGGTCAGGAAGTCTTTACCAATTTGTCCGCCACGACAAAAGAGACGCCTACTTCAGTTGCGCACTACCCAACAGATAAATTCTGCTCCACGGGTCATCGCAGCACGCGGAGCAAATATTTGTAATTTCGGTCCTAAATGTTGGGCAGCCCTGAGTTTTTAGATACGAGTGGTCATTCTGTCTGCCAGAGCCAGGAGAAATTTTGGCCCCGGGGATTTCGCACGACAGACCTTTCCGAGAGTAGTCTCTGGATCCATAGACTTTTCACCCAGCACTTCCATTCTTAGTCACAAGTTGTCCAATGTATCTGCAAATATCGCTAAATCCATCCCATGATCGCTGTTTGTCTGTGCCTGTCCGTGAAGGGAAACACACGAAGCAAATTTTACATGGTAAACACATTAAATTTTGGGAAATTCCAAAGATCCTGGATGCTGATGATCATTTTGTGTTAGCTCTGATATGTGACACAAATAAAGAGTCCTTAGTTGCCAATGATTCAATGGAGGCTTTAATTGATTATCTGGCTTTCGCGGACCTTTCAGTGCTGCTCCGGGATAGATTGACTGAAACTGCTGCTTGCTGTGGGTCAGCTAAAGCTTTTGAGGGGCTTTAGATCCATGCCGGAGTACGGCATTCTGGGATTTAAGAACCTCATTAGGGTTAAAGTAATTAGCCCCATTTTCGCCAGTTGTGTTTGCACATAATGTGCAACCAAGCGTATACACATAGAGCATGATGCTGCTTCGCAAACTCCGCATTCTAGTGGACGAAGTTCTTCAAAACCCGCGCAGCGTTGGAACCCAAATAAACCAAAGGATATTACACCGATTAGAATGCTAGATTGACCGTCGTGGTCAAATCTGTCCCATTCAAACTGAACCGAAGTGAACAGTCATTTTCTAAGAAAATACAGCTTGTTCTTTTTCGTAAACATCTTTCAGAATTACCCGGCTTTTGTTGTTGCCTTTTATGGTGGTTACTACTGGAGGTCTCGTTTTAAGCAAAAATTTCCGTGGTTTCAATATTGCTTGCCTAAAGGCAGCGAGTATATTACACCAGTCTGATTGAGGGCTTCCCTAAAGACTGTAGAGAGTATCGAGTACGGTGTGTGCAAAACAGTGGTCAGGAATCAGAGCGTTTGCCGGCTCCAGTTCAAAAGCATCCAAACCGGAAGTTTATCCGGCCAATAGAGGGAGGCGGCCCTGCCTGTTTACAACGGAGCATTATGAACGAGCGGACGAGGATACAAAAACCTAAGCCTAAGTCCCGGAAGCGTATGGGAGTGGCAGTGGCGCAGAAGGTACACTGGTCAAAGTTTTGTGCGGTCGCAGCAAGCCCCCGATGAAATGCAACCGTAAGGGTTGAAGATGGGAGCTTCGATCACTCGGCACACGTAAGATTTGTTTTTAATCTCAGATATTGTCTTATCAGTGGTACACCTGCGCAATGATCTACAAAATACACCTCTCCCATCCGATTGTTGGCTCCGGTCTTCTCTACTCTGTCTAATTAGAAAATGAATTAATTGCAGCGTTGTAGTTAGAAAGAAAAATCGTTTGGGGTTGTTATATGGAAGTCTATTACGTTGGCGAGCCCAAATTTAATCTCGCCGAACCTAGTTGGGTTGTGAATTCCCTACGTTCTATTCCTCCTTCTGTTGCACAATGCGTATTTATTGTAGATATTATCACCTATATCCGGAAAACCGAAGCCTCTCTACGATGCAGAATCCGCCATTTTGCCTGTAGCGCTTAAGTCTGGCAGTTTTCTACTTTAGACTGACAGTTTAAGGCACGCAGGATTGCCGTCACACGACAAAATCTGTCGATGCCATGGGGTCCGTCTCCAGCAATGTTATTGCAACGGCAAGGGAAGTGGTACTGCAAATAAATAAACAGCAGCCTTGGGAGCGGCTTAAAAAGGCTCTGCTACAACACTACCTCCGTTCAACAGAGCAGCATTTGCGGCAATTGTTGGCGTGGTACACTATTGGCAACACAAAGCCTTAGCGCCACTTGACGTGTGTCCAATCCTTTGTTTGGTTCTCTGGCAGGAACTCTGAGGTCGTTTCTGGAGTTGTGGCTGGAGTCGCTCCAGACCATATCAGTCCACAACAGCACTCCCACTAGAGAACCCGTCGTTCGACCGACCATGCCTCGTTGCCGGCAAGGTTATCACACTTTTCGGCACCGGATGTGACCCTCCCATTGCCATGACATCAAGCAATCGACCAAGTGTGTGTAGAGACAAATCGCCAGAGAGGAATTCGATTTATCGAGGAAAAGGTAATTATTGCGTCAGCTGCTCTTAATACGTGTAAACATTGATCCGGACGAACTTCTGCTCCGACTCAAATCCACCGTACCTTAGCATCACCAGCCACTAGCCACTTTCAAGCGAAACCCATCTGCCGTTGGTGGTGTCCCAGCCTATTTGGCCGATACACAGAAACTTCGTCAGCCTCTTTCCTTTGAGGGAGAAAGACTAAAGCCAGCGAGTAGATGCAGCCGTAGGCACTGGCGAACGACCCCTGGCTGGTCGTTCGTTTTACTTACACAATCCCATGCAAACTCTAGGATTGTGGCTGATACCGAACCCTATGGTTTTGCCTCGCCTGTCGGCCACGCCAAGCCATGAGGACCACCTCTTCGGCTGTCGACTGTGTCTGGGATGTCCATTCCATCTTACGGGACGAGACAGCGAGAGCATAACGTTGGCTTACGAAGGCAGCTTCTGAGGATTTTCGCGCCGACTGAAGTTACGGTAAGTTGGACGGGAGTCGATTTTCTAAAGTACCAAAATTGCTCGCTGATTCACGTGTAATACAGTTGGTTTAGCCCTGTTCGGATATGAGACTTACGGGTTCCGGAGCCCAGAAGGATGCACACCAAGCCAATGATATTTTGCATGATACCCTGAATGATTTTCAATCATTATTTAATAAATCATTACTACCGACCAGACGTTTGGGACGGATTGGCCCGTTGTTTAATTCTGTGCAACGCCACATAGTCACTATCGGATTTCCAGCTACTGCCTAACTTCGCCGACGGGCAGCGGGCAAACTAGCAATCACTAAAAGTGGGCATGACATTATTTGCTAACGATATTGTCTCTCCCTATCAAAGTCATTGGGCCTCACCGCTTTAAGAAAGATGGGGTCAGCTGGCGATCACGTGGCGACTGGCATGCAGTGAACATGACTACTTATTTCGGTAGTTACCAAAAAGTGGGCGTGTGCGACATCGCGGTATCACTTCACGACAAGACTCTGGTTTCTAAAATATAGTCGCTTTGGGGATATCACCAGATACCCGTCGCCGGTGAAGACGCCGAATACATTGCTATCACGAAAACTCTGGTCTGATTGAATCCCTATGGACCCCAATGCTGCTGTGATATTCTAGATGTTGATCAATAGCATCACGTGAGAAATGGGTTTTGTTCTCCTCTATAGCGATAGATTGCTTAGGGCATCGCCGAACTTAGATTAACATGCCCAGCATCTGACTCTACTGTTTCATCGTCTGTCCGACAGTCGAGTGGTAGTCAATCCTGACAGGCCTGAGCTCAACAAAAGGGAACTGATTTTCCTTAGCCACGGGACTACTCGAGAGGACATTAAAGTACGCGCTGTAATCCATTATGTGCTTCCATCCCCAATCAAACAGCCTTAAGTATTTCTTTGGGTAGTAGACTTCTATCGTCTCTTTATTAGCAATGTGGCTGAGAGCCCAATTCACCTGAACGATCTACTTTGTGGTATTCCACGTGACCTAGTATTTAATTTCGCCGCGCAAACACCATTAGCTAAACAGACGTTCCTGTCGCATTGTAGGCTGTCTGTTATGATACGTCTAAGGGCAAATGTCTCGGATATTATTACCGGGTTGTCATACAACAGTTGGTCTCCGACAACTGCGAGTCACTAGGGGATTTCTCCCGAAGCCATAGTACCACGAAAATAGGTTTACTGTGTGTGGCATTTTACCAAGCTATCGAAAATCTTAAGTTCATCCACTAAGGTACGCAATGCATATTAACTCTGATCGTTGCTGCCTGCGAAATGTCAGACACTTGGACGATGTATCTCAGTTTAAGACGGACCTTTGTCATATCAAACAGCCTCGATCAAAGATAGTCATAATCGAAGCCTTCTGGAGAACGAAAGAGACTAGAGCTGCCTGCTACGGGGTACGCAGCCTTTGAGTAATGCGCAGCCAAGGTCCAACCCCAAGCCCAAAGCGCAAATGATCCTTTAATTCGATCATACTGGACTACAAAATTAATCAATACACATGCACAAACGAACCCAAAATATGTGATCATAAAGATCGAAAACAAGAGCCGATGTTACTGTAAGGAATACGCACGCGGTTTACGAGTGGTTCAAGACACTGTGCCGAAATCGTAGGGTGAGTGCGGGCAAACAAACTTTTAAGTAAATGCAAGCATGAATATGATAGGGCACCAAATTTATTTGTGCAGCGATAATCTCGTTTTTTCTGGCTTTTCCCCCGCCAAGCCTGAAGCAGTAAATGAAGATGCAGGGTCTACTTAACGGCTTGCAATGTTTTCCCCGCTGGCAATGGGAGGTAACAGGAGGAATACAATCACAGTTAACGGCACTGTTTGTAAACAGCGAGACAAAACGTAGTGGGAGGGGTACAACGAATGTCAAGGGGACGGAGTGGCCATCCTCATTCGAGAAGGGACCAAGCATGGCGAACTGTGCACTAAGAACGACAAAGTCTGTGCGATTTTGCTACTAATTCCTTGCAGACGGTTCAACGTGGCTTAAGTTTTCAAGGCCCCAGGTGCTGACAGGTGCAGTAAAGGAGGCCAATACGTCACTAATTGCGAGAGACTTCAGTCCGCCAAGCATAGATGGATTTTGGGACGTGCGTCCTTGAAGGCTTACAGGTGAATACCCTGCACTAGCACATCAGAGAGAACGCCAGGTACAGATATGGTAACCAGCCGCTACCAGTGGATTTTGTGATCACGGCCCAGGTAAACAGTATTAGGGAACTCCACTGTCTATCCCCTTTGGGAAGTGGTAATCACGTGGCGATGAAGACCGCTGCGCACAGGACTGCCCCGAAATGGGCAAAGAACTTTAGCAACATGGAATTGGGTAAGCTCCTAACTAGAGCCAGGGAGAAAACAGGGGGCAAGGAAAATAAGGTTGGTTTGGAGGAAAGATTTAGAGTAATCACGGATTCCTTACAAACCCTGTACAATTAACTCTCGTCTTTGAGATATGGGAGAACCTTGGTGGGGGGCATCCATGACAAACGCCTTTAAGTGGCTAAATCAACGCTGCCAGGTGTACAACACGCCACGGAACCGGGAAAACTGGATACAGTATGGAACGACTAGGACCGGAACAGTGAGGCTTATCCCTGGTGAAAAAGCAGATATGGGCTTAAGGTAACATAATATGCTAAGCGGCAGCCGAGAAAGTCTTATGCCAACATACAATCAAAAAGTCCAATGTGGAGTGGCATCGCTCTATTATAGGTCGGGGGCCGAAGCAAAGCAGACTCACTGATCGAGTACTTCGACAGCGTCTACACGGTTGACAAGGGGTGACCACATGTTCTTAGTCCTAGATAGCTCACCGCAGATGAGCGGAGATCCGTTGATAAAGTGGGGAGACGCATATAGGCAACTGGACGGGTTGGACAAAACAGGCCGTCTGGGCCATTTGATACTCATTGCGCCATCAACAAACCATTGGCGGGCAACATCGCCGGCCTGATGTGGAAGCTATTCCGGGCCGGTACGGACCAAAGAAAGTACCAAAGGACTGGGGTGGTGCAGCGGTTACAGTGAACGTCCGAGCTCTTATGGAAAACTCCAGCTCAGTCATTCCCACTAGTATTCCGTGCGAAATGACGTGGAAATTTGTCCGCAGACAAAGCCGTCACTACCCGGCTAACCACCCAATTCCCTGCCCAGCTCAGCGCGGCGAAACATAAACGGGTCTTGTCGGACCAAACTTTTGTGCTTCTTGGATTAAGTCACTTAAGGTTTGATTCTGGGTAAGAAGAATGAAGCATAATATCTTCGTTTCGGAAGGCCTTTTGATTTAGTGAATCGTCACTGAATTCCAATTATTTTAGAGTATGCCAGCGGGTGAGCGTCGCTCTTGCCAGGAAGACACTGTACGTCCGAATAGGTTACATGTGCTCACCAGGCCCGATGTCACGAGCAGCGATGCTGAAGTGTCGATTTTGGGCCGCCCCCCTTCCTGCTCCTCTCTGTTGATCTGGTTCAGGCCCTGAAATCACCCAGCTTTTTTCGCCGAAGATCCCGGAACGGTGGATTCTGCGAGAAGATGAGGCATTGACAGCGTTATAGAGGTTACCCTAACTAGAGTCACAGGTGGGAATGGCCACTAAAGGCGAGCAAAAGACACTCGTTATCCCGAAAAGCGAAATTTCTCACGGTATCACAAGATCGGCCGGTGTTTTTCATGGACGACTTTAGAAAAGTGAGGAACCTAGGGCTAATCACCACGAAAGATTTGAAACAGGCTAACCTGTGTCTAGCCGCAGCCCAAAATTCCCGGGGTGAACTGTTTAGATTGAATTCATGCTTGTCCTGCCGTAAATCGGAGTTGTTCATACTCGCGAACTAAGCTATAGTGTGGTCTGACCTGGAATACTGTGTGCACGCTGGTTATCCCTTCTCCAAAGGGGATGTCACTTGTCTGAAGCAGGTCCAGGAATTAGCTATACGAATGGTTTAGGGCCAGGGTGAAAAATCATACGGTCGGAGAATTCAAGACTCAAACGTCCTCCTTGGAAGGAAGGGGAAACCGAGTTGAGTTAACTGAGATCTGTAAGTTTGTAAACTGCTCAACGCGTCTTAATCCAGACGGCTATATTAAGCAGCTCGTAGACTCGGACATATATGGCCACGAAACGGAGTTTACAACGACACGATTCGGCTGTTGTTTGGTCCGCAAGTCCTTAGTAACAGGGTTTTGAATGTACGGAACCGGCTGCCTCAGGACTTGGTGACCAGGTAGAATGTGGTTCCGTTTAGGTTGGGCGTTGGACCAAAATAGGGATGCGGTCTGCCCCGAGGCACGGCATTGCGCAGTAAGGTGTTGGTAAATCTTCCATCCTACCATTCTTGATTTGAACTGCGAAATCTCGGGATTTGTTATACCTCCGGCTGTCAGGTTAAGATAAGATAAACTGAATTCTATTTGCTTTAGCAATGCCCTTTGAACTGGGCATGGAAAGGAGAACGCCTAATCGTGGGTGATAGATGGCCGGAGTTACCTTTCAGGGCTCTGGGTATAGATGTGGTGGCTGACACTGACACCTGACTGCAGTCGGGGTAGGGAGACAGTGAACCAATGGCTCGGGATTGCTTATTATTTAGGATGGATAGAGATGGAAGAATAGAATTTGGGACGCTGGTCCTGGTGGCCGTAAATTGCAATGCCCAGCAGGGCCATCAACTGAATACTCCAAAAATACAAGCTCTGGAGGTCAACATCGCAACTGGCAGCTCCAGGATCTCAGTTGTAGATGTGCATCGAAGCCCGGGATCGACGCCAGCAAAGGACAGGTAAATGTTTCTTTTTCTCCGTGCGGTTGCATGGTCTGCGGGCAAACATATACTGCAGGACTTTAACGCCCCTAAGATTGACTGGGTTTGCGAGACAGCACCGAATGACAATTTGGGGCCTGTAATTGGGATGGTTCTCTACGCTACCCAAGCGACTAGATGAAGATTCGGCCAAGTATCTTCACTCCTTGACTTTCTGCTAACAAGAACACCGAACGATCTAGGTAGCATTGAGTTGGAAAAGCCAACAACTAGAAGAGACCACGCTGTAATGCGCCTGAGCCTGCAGTGACCGCTAGCCCCCCATAAGTATGAAAAAAAACATTTCGGGACTGGAAACTATCAGACCGATTGACTGGAGTCCTCAGACTCGGTGGGATGTAGATAGAGGTGTCAACTGTGTTCCGTCAACGTGAGACTATTAAGAGCAACCTGTTCACAATAACAGACTTGGTTTCGTCAATACAAAGAATCGAACGAAAGGGACAGCCACTGTGCTGAAGGAGTGGGACCACGAGGGCCAGGAAGATGAGATGTAAAAACAGACTTGGCTACCGAGATTACTTGAGGTACATAACGGAGAGAAAGAAGATGCCACGCCAAACTGCCTACGAGGAGTGGATCGCGGGGACAGTTAAAAACGACCTCAAAGCCTATTATAATTACGTGCAGTCTGAGGCAGCTTTGCAAAAGGCTGTGGGTGGAGTGGAAAACCACCAGAGAGTTAGATCGACCTGCGGTCAGGAAAAAGCCGACCCTCAGTTGTAATTTTTTCAGGTAGCATACGGGAGGGATCAAGGGATGCAGGAACAAAGACTAAGTCCCGTCGTCCTTACGGCGATGATGCCAGATGGGACGACCACGGAGGAAGAAGTGTGAGACAGTCTAAAAAACGGATGCGTGGAAAGCGGTTGGGCCTGAAGGGATTCACCCAGCGATTGTGAAGCCACTGGCGGAGGTCCTCGTCAAACCTTTCACCCAGCCCTTCAAAGCGTCGCTGGACGAAGGGCAGCGTCCCGCCGACTGATTGGTGTCGTCGCTGATGCCGGTGCATAGAGGCGGGGACAGAGATGACTGTGGCAGCTACAGACCGATGAGTCTGACGTCCATTATGCCAAAATCTCTCGAAGGAGTCCCTCACGGCAAGATGGTAAATCACCTGGAGGCCAACGAACATGGTTTTTGGCACGAACTTTCTTGTCTGACCGACTTCATAAGCTTCCTGGACGAAGTAAGAGGAGGGATTCATAGGAACTAAAGGGTAGAATTCCACCATCTGGACTTTCAGAAGGCCTTTGATTTCGCGAACGACTGGTTTGTCGATGAGAAATTGATAGTTTTTGGAGTTGACGCTGAGGTGAACAACTGGATAGCATAAAGTCTGCAGTGTAGGTTTTTCAGGGGGAGTCGAAGGGTATCTACCAAACAGAGGCATACTATACGGTGGGGTGCCACAGGGGTCAATATTGAGGCCACTACTTTTCCCGACGTATGCAAGTGACATATCCAGTGGCCTGGAACATCCATGTCGCATGTTTGCTGACGACATCAACTTATTAGGGACAGCAAACAGTGAGGCTATCCAAGGGGATCTGGATAAAGTTTAACAGTGGTCAGTGAGATGGGATCTTCCGTTGAACTTGAACAAATGCCAGCAGCTCATGGGAGGAGATGCAAATTCCCCTCGCCATATGGGTCTACCTGGGCATCAGGCCGCGATTAAACAAACTCACCAAACAAGGGACCTCGGGATAGTTGTGATTTCGGGCTTCAAACCTAGTCTGCAGTGCCAGAATGCGGTCAGAAGTGCATGATATGCCTCAAGCCAATTTGAGAGAACAGTAGGATCGGCGAGGCCAAACCTTCTGCCGCCGTTGCCCAACACATTTATCTGATCGCACTTGGAATACGCTGCCTAAGCATAGAGACTATATTTGGCAAGTAATAGGAAAATTTTGGAACAGGTTCGGCGATTTTTCCACGTGTGTTTGGACGTCTGAGGCACACGGGATATGAGCACCGGCTGAGGGCGCTTGGCTTGTATTCCCTGGAAAGACGTATTAAGAGAAGTGATTTAATACAGGCCTTCAAGATCGTTAAGGGTCTGGCCGATATACGGGGTCGCAGTTTAGCCCTATTTCAGATAAGGTGGAAAGATACACTAAGAGGGAACGGGAAAGCGATTGTGATAGAGCATGTAACCACCCGGGTGAGAAGCAAATTGTCTGTCATACGAGCGGTTAATGGCATCAGCCGAGGAGATGTTCGAAAGGAAAGCATATCTCTAATCCCTCTTTGAAGGTGATAGAAATAAGAGTCGGAGCCATACATAAAGTCCACACTTTCATCTTAGGAACTAAAGAAGGTTTCCCCCTCCTGTTGTCGAAGCATCGTGGGTGCAAAGACCTGGATGATCAGGTATCTCGCCGTATAGCCCTGTAATCTAACCGGAACTGGAACCGGGACTGGAAGTGAAATTCAAGGACATAGGGGCGTTTTCCGTACTAACTGCGTCGCCAGCTATGTCAAATTTATCCCCGAGGGAGGTTGCGGGTGATTTCTCCGATGAAGATGAGGATTATTATGCTGAAAACGACGCCGATATATACGGAGACACTGAGAGGTACTTGCAGTTGCTCAACAAGTTGTTTATGTCCATAAAGGTTCCTCACTGATATATCGCAGTTGGAAGCATTCAAGTGCAAAGATCTAACTGTAGACGAAGTCGAAGGTATATTAAACAAGAGCATTGAGGAATTGTGCATGGCGGTGGAGGTGGGTTTTTACGTTTTTTTGGTATCCATTTTCGGAGTCAGTTCGTATAGTTGCTTTTACTGTGTAACTGTTTCTAGTTTTATCTCTACAGAAAATCGCGAAAATCATGTTGTGTTGTCCTCTCGTGAATGTTTTCCAACCAATGACTGATTTATGAGTCGTTCGGTAGAAAGGTCCCGGAGATCATCCTCCCTACTACGGAACATTTCAGTCTAGACGATGACGTGAAACTGTAGCGCACTCGCTGCTCCGCTGTCCACTCATGCAGTATTGTTAAAACGGCGAAGGTAGAGCGAGTACAACTATTGCCACAGTGCTCGTGGATCGACAAGGATTCAGCTGTGAGAGTCACCTAAGTTGTTTAGTACTCTTTTTGTGCGTTACAGGCATTCGAGGAGAAATGATCAATTTGAGAAAAATCCTTCGAGTCTATGTTGGTCTGGAACTACGGAGAGACTTTCCTCTTCAAGTGGATGACCATATATGAGGCCATTCTATAGCTCTATAGAAGCTTTACTGAAACGGATTGTCCTTGGTCTATCGTTCATCAAGGAGATTACCCAATATTTGGAAAGTGTGATGTTCTCGGAAAACGCTGGATCGAAAGGTGGTAACACTGTCGCAAACTATTAAGCTATTAAGAGCAAAACGGCAGACCCAAACCACCATAAATGGGATGGTATTACCCGCAATCTTGTGTACAGTTGATCATAGATTTAGTAAAAGAAATACTCTATGCAGTCATTTACACTCATCACCTCCGCTGCACCTTGAATTACGCTCCGGGTTTTTGTAATCAAGGCGGTCCTTGTTCGACAGCCTGTTCGGACCTCCTGACGGGTTCTGCCATTGTGAGTTCTTCATTGGGATCACTGACATCTGAAGGAGACTCGAAAACACCAACATTAGTATCAACATATGGTAAACCAGATAAGGGATTAAAAACAATTTGAATGGCATGTCTACAATGTAATGAACCATCAGCAAGGTCAAGAATGTGACAGCCTTTTGCCGAACTGATTTTGTACGATGCCTTTTGAGGGTCTCAGTCAACTACCTCGATAGAAGGACTTCGGAGTACTGTAGCTGTAGTAAATCGGTTGAAAGCAAGCGGTTCTTGGATAACTTTGCTAGACCGCTGCCAGTAGTAGCGTGTACCAAATTACGGTATTGCATTAGGAAGTTGTCAACTCGTCTATCAAGTTCATCAAATGTGCAGGCATTGATTGATTTAATGGCGCTTTTGGGTGCACAAAATTTTCGGCCATGCCGTTGGACTGAGGGCGTCTTGGAGTGTTGACACATGGTGACAACCTAAAAATTTCAACCAATCGTCGAACGGTGAAATGACTCCTACTGTCCGTAACCAGCGCATGTGGCACTGCCTCACAGCTGAAAATCTTGTAAAATGCAGCAACTGGGAGGTCTGAGGTAGGCGACGTAGTGAACTAAACCTCTGGCCATTTGGAGTACGAGTCAGTTACTACCAAAGCGTAATATTTACTCAAGAAAGATCCTCAGTTGTCCGCGTGAACACGTTACCAAGCTTTACAATCTGCGGGCCAAGAAATTCATTTGGAAGGCTGAGAACGAGTTTTGTGTACAGTGCTTGCAATGTTTGGTCACTTGCCATAAATCGCTGTCGAGTTGGGGCCACTAGAATGTTAATCGCGCCGAGGATTTCATTTGACCGGAATGCAAATCTGCTCAAACAGCAGATTGGCCTTAGAACGTCTATGTGATTCGGCTCTTTGCAACAGATATGAACAGAAACTAACCGATAAACTAAGAAATTCGGCGAGCAACAGTGTAGACGAACAGTGGAATAAAATCAAGCAGGCGATGCATTTGGCAGCAAATTTCGCTTGTGGTCCTAAATCTAGCGTTCTTCAAAGACACTGGACCTCGCAAGGGTCGCTGGGTCTAATGAATCAAAAACGACAGCTCCTTAACTGCAAGAAGGTGAATAAGGTGCATCGACAGTTGCGGCGTCAGTTGACGATATGGCTTAAGAATGACCGTGAAAACTGGTGGGTTAGCGTAGCCAAAGATACGGAGGAAGCGTCCGCTTCAGGTAGCAGTCAATGACTGTTTAAGCTCATACGCGACAGCGATGGGCGGCGAACTTCGGTTAGTGAAGTCATGTGCGATAAGAATAGAGAGCTCATCCATGGTAGACAACAGACGCTGGACCGTTTGGCTGAGCACTTCAAGGATCACTTTAGCTGGTGAGAGTAATAACCGCGAACAGCAGGCCAGATTTCGGCCAGGTCGAGGTTGCATTGACTACATATTTCCCTCTTCGGCAGTTACTGAAAACGCGCCACACACACCGCCGCCCTATGATCGTAGTCTTTCTGGACTTGAAAGGTGCTTTCGACTCCGTGGATCGAGCAACACCATTCAGTGTTCTCCACCGGAAGGGTACGCCAACGAATTTCGTAAACCTGTTGTGAGCATTGTACTCGCATACCTACTCTCGCGTGAGGGTATACGGTGAACCATCAAGTTCATTCGAAACGAGTAGCCTGGTGGCGTTTGATAAGGGTGTTCCGCCTGTCTATTCTTATTCTCCTTCATCATGGACTAGCTGATGGAAGATGCTTTAGGAGGTCTCTAGGCTGTAGGAATCGAACTGGGAAATGGAGGAAAGCTATGCGACCTAGATTACGCAGACGACGTCGTGTGCCTGTTCGAGTCTGCGGACCATGCACAACGGGCACTAGATAGACTGTCGAGATCGGTTGCTCGGTTTGGCATGTGCTTTGCACCTTCAAAGTGCAAAGTACTGTTACAGGACTGGACGACAGCAGCGCCAAACTTGATACTGGATGGAGAGGAACTAACAATGGTGGATCGTTTCACCTACTTTGGTAGCTGCGTGTCCAACGATGGCAGCTCGGGATTGGAGGTAAGTATGCGTATATCCAAGGCTCGTGCAGCTTACGCTGGATTGAAGCACTTGTGGCGTCGGCCACAAGTTGAATGGTCGTGTGTACTGTGCCGCAGTGCGCTCAGTTCTGATGTACGGTTGTGAGACGTGGAGTATGCGTGTGGGCGATGTTCGTCGGTTGCAGGTTTTCGACAACCGATGTTTACGTAGTATAGTTACGATTGAATGGAGTGACCGGGTGAGTAATGTGGAGGTCAGGAATCTAGTACTAGGTGCCAACTCTCAGAACACCTTGTTTCATCATATGAAACTTAGTAGATTACGCTGGTTGGGTCACGTGTTGCGCATATCGAACACTCGTCTATCATGTCGTGCCTTATTTTGTGTTCCTCCTAAGGAATGGAAGAAGCCATATGGAGGTCAACAGATAACGTGGCAACGTGGAATGAGGAAATATACAATAAACTTAGATAAAGTAGGTGTCTCACGTCTTCGTGGTTGGGGCCCTCGTCAACTAGTTGGCTAGAGACACTTAAGGATATGACAATGAACCATGAACGGTGGCGATCGTTTTGCCATTTTCTGTCGAATGAGATTGATTGGAAGAGTGCGTTTGCACAGTTAGACTGTATTCCGTGTGTTGGCTGCAGCAGCATCTTATCTTTTCCTACCTGTATAGGTCCACTCCCTGTTCCCATTGGATATTCGCTCTTTTTTAGAGAAACATGTAACCCTGGGAAAAAGGCGGCGGTCAGTGAGGCTTGCTTTGCTGTTTAGCGCTGCACGTTGATGATGATGATGATGGTGAGCCGTAGCTGCGGAGGATTTTGCCAGAGTAGCGTTGGGATTGTATATGAACTTTAGCGCCTCATGATCTGCCATACTAGCAAAAGGTGAACCATATAAATACTTATGTAGTCACGTAACCGCGCAAAATACAGCGAGAGCCTCTCGTTGGGTCTGAGAATATCCCCGTCCCACAGGACTAAGGCGACGAGAAATACAGGTTACCTGATGGCCATTTTGCTCTAATACTGCTCCTGTGCCAGTGTAGCATGCATAGGTGATCACCGTGAATTTCAGTTTTGGTGGGAAAGCGCGTGAAACAACCTTGGTGGATGGGAATTCTAATGGCCGTCGGAGTACATTTTCGTGTACAGAAGACCAAAAGAATGACTTTTTTGACGAAATATCGAAAAGAGGTTGAGAGACGATAAAAAAACCCAGGAGGAATCGTGAGTAGTGTTGAAGGAATCTCAGTAAAGAACGAAGTTCGCCCAGAGGATTGGGCAGTGGTGCATGGGACAAAGCTGAAAAGTTAGTAGGATCGGATCGAAAACCATGTTCGCCTACCAAATAGCCTAAACAGGTAAAGTTATGGGGAAAGCACACTTATCAGGGTTATTAACAGCATTATAATTGCAAAACCGTTAAAGCAATAAACGTTAGCGTTCATCACGTAACTCATTCGTGGGTGCATGTACAATAATAACCGTCATGCTAGGCAGGAATACCACTTAAGCCGGAAATGATGATGTTCATGGCGTTCCGAAAAATCGCAGGGGAAACACCAAGACCAGAGGGTAAAAAGTTTCACTGAAACAGTCCAAAGAGAGTGTTTATGGTCATCGAGGGGTACTTGTAAGAATGCATCTCGAAGGTGGGGCTTAGAGAAGAATTTCGATCCATGAAATCGATAAAAGATATCTCCAGGTTCAGGTGTCAAGCAACTTGTCCGTTTGAGAAATCTACCCACAGCAGTCCGATAACCACTGCAAATTTTCGGGATTCTTCCGTCCTTTTTGAGTGATGCGACGGTGGGTGTGGCCCAAGTTGAAGGACTTATTGGTGTCAATATTCCTTTATCAGCCAATTGATCTATCGTGTGCTTGACTTATCTCCATAAACCAAGATGAAGGATGCGACGTTTCGTAAAAATCAGTGACCCCGAAACCTCCAGAGAGGCTGGTTGCATCCTGATATCACCCGTCTCCTTAGAACAATCAGCAGTTAACTTTTGGAGTTGGGAATGGTGATAGTCAGTGAAAAATGACAGCAGGATGTCAAGAAGTCTCATGCAGTTGACATCAGTGATAGAAAACGGAGAGTCAGTGACAAGAAAAAGGCACTAGTAAGTGTTAGAATTTGAGTTTGTTAAAGAAAGTACACGCGTCCCTAAAACACGAAGTTCATGCCCGGTAACACCCTTTCAGGGGTACAAACTGTTGGATTAACTAGTTAGAAACGAATGAATGACGCTCAGAACTGTTGATAAGGTAGGTTCGTGTTATATGTCTGAACGGAGTAGAAGTGGTGATGTCCAATGAGAGAGACGGAAAGTTAGATGGGAATTGGACCAGAGCTAGAGTTGTTCGTAAAATAAACCAATGAACTATGACAAATGGACTGACTATGACCAAGCTTACTGCACATGTAGAATTTTGGACTCCGAAAATGACGTGAGACGAGAATGTTGAGCTCCGGAGGACTTACGCACCATGTCTGTATTTTACGTTTCTGTTGAGGTTGTGACTGACGATATCAGGGGATCGGAGGCGTTAAACAACAGCTTTGGTTCCTCAAGAACAGCGGTACTGATGTTCTGAAATCTTTCTCACAAAACTTTCGCCGACGGGAATGCGCAATTTGGGGTTAGAAGCTGCTTCAGCAACTGGTTGATTTATTCCTGCAATCAATCGAATTGTATTTGCAACTGATCACTGAATTTACCGAGTCGCCGGAGTTTGCAGTTGTAGAGTGAATTCATAAATTGACTGGTCTTCCTGACGCACCAGAGTGAAATATGGCCCGCTCAACAGCTTTGAATTTAACGGGTTTGAGGTGACGGAGAAGCAGTTCTTCCATGTCCTCATACGTCATTTCAATGGGCGTTTTGGAGAAAGGCAAATCTTAACCAAGGAGTATGCATCTTTCTCGATAAGAGATAAAAAATGAGCGCATTTAGTTTTGGAATCGAGGCTTTTGTTTGTAAGACACCAGACCTCTAAGCGTTTCATGTAATCCTCGATCTCACGCGGACTTCCATGAATATCGAGGGTTTCTAGTATGCACCAATCCGCGACGCCACTTGTAATATTCTTGGAAACGATAGATCCAGAGGTGGTGGCACTGACGCGAACGACCTCCGCCCCCTAGCTATTCGAAATAAGAAAGACCCAAACGACCAACGCAAGCGGGATTGTATTACCCGCAATCTTATGTACAATTGGTTATAGATTTAGTAAAAGATATGTACTATGCAGTCCTTTCCACTCATCAGACAATGCCTTGCCGGCGAAAGGCAAGGATGTCTATTCTGTCTATTCCGTCTTGATCATTTGAAATAATTGTGGATGACTGCCTCGCTCTGAGGTTATCTCTCGCACAGTCAAACTGAAGGGTTTTGGACGGGGTGTTTTTCCCTCTACCTGCTACTATGAGGAATGAGTGTAGAATGCAGTTCCTCACCCACAGTCCGGAACATTACAGTCTAGCCAAACCCGTTTGCACTTTTGCTTCTTGCTATCTCCAATTGTACTAGCAAAAGTCACGCAGTTGTTTCCGAATGCATACATAATCCGTAGTTCTACAGCCCGTTGCTCTTTTGATTTTACTGACCCAGCTGACCTGGTTGTGTAACTTGTGCAGCGCGATTCGCAGCCCATTTGTGGCTTTACATTATTTCGTTGATTAGAATGTGGCCACGTGTGACCCAGAAAGACCAACTAATTTCCACCACTCAGAGTTATTGCGTCTTCCTGGTGGTAGACGACTCAGCAGTTACCGGGTCATTGCTATATCTGTTCCATTGAGGACCTATAAGGTTTTGCCACTTTCAGCTTCAAGATCACGTTTGCCGGTTTTCTTTCGCACAAACCACGTCATTACACGATCACGCGCTCTCGTTCTCACGCTCTCACTGTCCACCAATTTTTCCAGTGTCCTTCTCTTACTCTATCATCCACCCGAACCCAAATCTCTCCCCTATCAAATACCACATACCTTTAATTCCCCGACTACACTCCTCATTCCCCTTTTGCTATCGGAGCATGTGTCCGTGCTGTCGCTTACCATTCAGCTGTCACCTGTCCGACACCAGTTCTTGACTTTTCCAGTCGCGAATCTCAGTTCATGGGGATGAAACTCCGGTGCTCTTCCTTCAGCCATCAGTTTTGTGTTTTTTCGTTCCTCCAGCAGTGCTGACTCCCGTTTTCGACCTATTATCTCCAACTGTTCAAAATTTATTTGTTTCTGACTTCAGCAGTCATGATGTCATCTTAAGAGACTTCAATGTTCATGACATTGAGTGGTTAACACATGGGGTGCGAGGCTGAACAATTCGAGGTGGTCAGCAATCTGTCCCCACCAACTGACCTGGGGCGCGTATATCTGATCGATCTGCTGATCGCGCTGACGCCCTTGATCCTATCCTTATCTCCGTCCCTCTTTCTCTACCCAAAAACAAGTCGGTGAGTAGTTTCATCAGGCATGTGATCTTTCTACATACTTGAACCGCTCAAGATTTCCCTGCTATCGCCGCTCACTCATTCCCGTCTCTCACCACCGCTTTACGCAAGCTCGGATCAAGTGTTCGATAACTTTGCAGAACCGCTGCAGAGCCGAACGCGTTCTCTCATCCGCCACCGCTATCCAGTCGTTTCGGTCATTGCTTAAGCAGTTTTCCGTAAGTTCCACCCTTCCAGTTTCCCTCCCATCTGTAATTCCTCTGATAGTCTTGTCTGTAAACCACACGAGAAAGCCGATATTTTTGCTTCCCTCGTTGTCTCTAATTCCACTTTATCCAGTTATCTTACACATCTGTCTTCATCTCCCGTCGTTCCTCTTATTCTACCTTGTATTGGCGCTTGGAAACTGTTCCAAAGCACTACGTCATCTGAACGGTTCCAAACCACCCGGTCCGGATGATTTATCACTCGTCCTTAACACATGTATCCCTGAGTTGGCTCTATTGCGTTGTCTATTCTATCTTTCAAACCATGTACCTTTCTTAAATCTTGGAAATATACCTTGATTTTCCGTATTCCTAAACCCGGCGGTCCTTCTGGCCCGAAAGGCTATCGTCCAGTTTCTTTCGCACATGCTATTTTGAAAATATTTGAACCTTTTGTTGACCGACTCCATTCGCTTCTCGAGCGCAAAAGACTGCTGGGCGACCGCCAATAAAGATTCCGATCTCGCCGTTCAGCAGATGGTCTACTGGCCATCATCTCGCACTTGATGTCGCCAGAGACCTAGCGAAAGTACCAATTGTCGGGTTGTTCTTGGCTCTTGCGTCATGTACATTAAGTTTGTTCACTAAGCAAACCATTTCCATCTGAGTTGATGTGGTCCTGTCCCAACCATTTTCCAAAGGTTCAGTAATTGCACTCACCTTGTTTATTCACTGATGACCTTCTGTCCACTACCTCAAACGGAATCAATTTTTCACTGTTCTCCATTGCTCTGATTCCTACCGCACTTGCCATGCAAACACCAACACCGGCCGAGACCTTTGTATCGCCAGTGTATCTCCGAGCTGGAATGCACCTCTTCCTGGGGCTCCAACAACCATTCGACATTGAATGCTTCAAAGTTTTTCTTCTTTCGATTTATTTGAAACGTCATTTGTTCTTCACACATTTGTTTTCAGCTGCCCGGTTTGCGTTCCGCAGAATGCGTTTCTTTTCTTTGAGTTTAGCAATTAATTCGTTACGTTGGTTCTCTTTCAAATCTGGGTTTCCTTCTCGCCTTGCGCGCAAAGTTCGTCTTCCGCTCAGCGCCAGGTGTTCTTTCATTCCAACCAATTTTCTGTCGCATAAAGTTCAAATCCACCCCGAATTTAAATGTTGCAGGCACCTACGGTGTGATGCTTTATCCACTTCTGTTTCTCTTGGTTAGGTTCACCGAAAAATCCCTTGGCTGATCGTTGATTTCTCCTTAACATCTACTTTGCAGCCACTACTCTGTCGTTCGGTGGTTGCTTAGCTATCCAACTTTTACCGGTAATATTTTGGTTTTTGCTATTTGGAGCTTGGCCCAACAATTCTTCCTTAACGTTTTCTTGCCCTTCTTGCACACAAGCAGCTAGTCGCCCTTATCGAGTTTCTGTTATTAAGTGTTGTACTGCTCTCCGTCAGCTTTCTTTTTTCTTCAATTTTGGAACATCTTCCCACTTTTTTTTTACCCCCACCCACTCCAAAAACAGGATCCATACACCGACTCCTACGTGCATTTCCCCTCCCTTTTTCCCTATAACGGTCTTTTAACCGCAGGGTTTACCTCTTATACTGCGCTTCAACTTATGTAATCACAAAGAAAAAGGGATAACGAAACAACCGGTCGATGCGAGAATAGTGACTGCAAAGTAGGTGTTAAGGAGGGACCGCGCTACCCATTGCATCGAGCGGGGTGGGTAGTGATAAGTATGCTACTGCTCAGAGTTCCCTCTCTTTTATTCAACCTGCCTCTTCTGCCTCCAACCCAACCTGTTTGCCCCTTCTGCCTACCCATAGTATCTCCATTGATAACACGCCCGATACTCCCAACGGTTTATTGTCAAGTAGTGTAGTAGGTGGTTTTCCGTCTATTAGCTCACATTTTCTCAAGCCTCGTCAGCCTCTGCATCTTGGTTCCTTCGGTGTGCGCACTTAAATGCAGGCTGGCCAACAGGCGTGTTTGGCTCTGACAGTAGACTCACTTTCGATTGATGTCTGCTGCGTGATTGAAACACGAATTCAGGATGCGAGTAGGGTAATTCAACTAACTGCGCCAAACGCCTCGTCAAGATATTTTCTTCGCACTTCAGGAGGCGAAGCAGCTCAAGCTGTGGGTCAACGCTGTGTAGGAATAGTCTTGAGTGATAAGGCTGAAGCAGCCCTTTTAGACTGGATCCCAGTCAACAGTCG
>LUCM01003073.1:17481-128050 GCA_008360955.1 Fasciolopsis buskii | reverse complement strand
ATGATGATGATGATGATGATGATGATGATGATGATGATGATGATGATGATGATGATGATGATGATGATGAGTCGACGATCAAATAGGCGGCCTTTCGTTAGACCCAGTCAAGAAAATCAACGGAGGTAGACGAAGCTCCTCACCTAAGCGATTGCAGTACTCAGTTGCAGAAGGGATTTTAACTTTGCATAACAGAAGCTGGGCTGGAGTGAAAGAGCGTTTGGCGCGAAACAGGAAACTGTGTGCAGGGTAGATAGCGATTAGTATGCTTTTACTATGTTGGGTTAATGTTTACTGCCTTGTGGGCCAGACTTTTTGCCAGAGGCTGCGGTTGTATCCCCAAAAAATCCCTTCTATATTATTTTAAACATCGAAGTGTCACTGGCCCAAATTCCTCCAACACCCTTTGGATTGGATACGTCGGTGTAGGGTTAAAGGTTACAAAAACTGAACTGAACTGAAGTAGCCAAATATGTTCCTACATTCAAACATCTATGGTCCACTCGTCCTCCAATGGCCACACAAAGGCTGAAATAGTAATACGGATCGACAGCACCAGAAGAGACTTTCTACAGTTAGGATGAACGCTATGGACGGGCACTAAAATCAGCTTGCTGACCGGAGTTCGTATTTACTCTGCCTATATCCGTCCACAGGCCTTCTATGGATGCAAAATGTAGCCACTGTGAACTCGTGATATCCACGGACTGCAAGTTTTCGACTACTGATGCGGGAAGTCCTCAGAATCAACTGGTTAGATGGGATGTCCAATGGAGCAATAAATACCCAGTACTTCGACATCGAAAAACTCTCCGTCCGTCTCCAACTCCGACCGCACCAAGGGTTTGGCTATACTCTGTAGGGATCCGAATGGTAGCTAACCAAACAAACCCTGTATCCTTCCGCTTGTCTCGCTTTCTATTACACAACGTGATTTGCTGTGGAAGAAGTAAAGGGCATAGTCAAAACATACTGAAAGTTGGAATGTATGTGTGGAACACCCGAGTAAAATTCAGCCTATTGACCTTGATGTTAGAAAGAATAAAAAAAGGTTGTAGGTCTTCGGAAATACGAGGAGTATGAGTGTTCCGGGGAGTATAGAAAGACCGAAATATCGATGTCTAAGGAATAACGTCCGAGGAAGCTGACCGACCTCTTGAATTCAAGAAGGATACGAGAAAAACTTGGTGAGGAGGACTACCGAGGTACGTTCTAACGAAGGAGAAACAAAATAATAAAAAAGAAGCAGCTGCCCGGCGATGGAAAATTGGTTGCAGGATGGAAGTCAAGGAGGGATCACTGACCAACCGAACGGCCTTTCGTCGAACCTGATCAAGAAGAGAAAGAGGTGTTGATGGAGCTCCGCCGCACATACGACTGCATTATTCAAATGTCAGGTGGATTTGACCTTTGCACAACAGAGTGTGGGAGGGTACAGAAGAGCGCCTGGCCTGGGATAAAAAACTAGCTTTGGATGCAGCATGACGGTCAAGAGTTGATGTAAACAAAAACTGACGAAGGAAAGATTTTATTCACAAGGTGACCAGATCAAACACAAAGGAACCTAACTAAGATTTACTTGCTGGAAATAAGTAAGATGCTTGAGTCGAATGGGAAGGAGTGGAGTTTCAAAAGCGTCGAAACAGGCATGGATGGTAGGGCCCCTAGCAGGGTTTGTCCTAGATCCGAAGCAAATGATGGACTGAGAGCAGTCCGATCGTGACCGTTGTTGATTGTGACTTAGGGAGTGGAACTATAGGAAAGAGAAAGGGAACAGCACAGAGTAAAGTAATCGGCAGGAGAATTAATTGGATTGGAGTTTGATGTCAGATAAGTAATAAATATAAGGTAGAGAAAAAGTCAACGCAAGCATGAAATTTCGGGGAACGCCAGCACTCATGGGGAACAGCTGAGACAGAAATCCATGGATTCGCACCGACATGATTCGTCTGCTGAGGAAAAATGATGCTCAAGCCGAATGTAACCAGAACGAAGATAAGTTCAACAGCGGAACTTTGTGCCAAACTTGGTCGAGGGCCTTAAAATTTTCAATGAGACGAGATCAGTTTCCACATGGTCGTCGAGCGAGGCCAATCAGGAATTTGCGATGACATCTGGTAGATCACTCGTGGACGGTGCGAACGGTCAGTCACTCACGAAACCTACGCATATAAGTAACAGATGCAGTCAGTCGGAGATAACGGTTTCAAAAGTTTTCGGAAGTGCGAAAGTGGGTGTGGCAGAACGATAGTTGTTGGGATCAGAAGGGTCTTCATGCTTTGAGGTAGGGATAATATTTGTATTCTTCTGTGGAGGAAAGAAAAGTACGCCGTAATGTGAAGGTTAACATTGGAGCAAGCATTTTTAAGACGATGGTTGGAATACTTTCCGGATCGGGAAGTTTGAAGGCATTCAGATAGTGATAACAAGGAGAAGGGCTTGACTGGGGACGTGATAGGAGGGCGAAGAAGCATAGCTGATAAAGAGTGGAGTTTGGGACAAATTGAGGCAAAAATCTCGGCCTTATCTAGTGCGTAGCAGATCTGGGAGCCGGAGGATTTGCAGATGGGCAGAAAGTTAGAATGACAAATTTCAGGATATCGCCTTTTCATAGGGCCAGAATACTCGGTCAGGGGTGGTGGATGAGGTTAGTCGTTCAATTTTGTGGCGTAGAAAGAAATTTTTAGCCCCTGTTTGGCAAGCCACCATTTCTTCCTAGCTTTCACAAATGAATTTCGGAATGTTTGGTTGGGTGGGCGGTGCCAACGGCGGTATGCAGAGTTTTTCCAACCGACAGCATAATTATAGACGTGGTTAGACCACTCAGTGCATCGCATTTTTCCGCGTTTTGTGAAGTGTTCAGTATAAAGATGTATGCCTTGAAGGAAGATCTCAGTGAAATTACAAGCAAACACAAAGAAATCGGATACAAAGCAATTGTCATTCCAAGTTGAACTGGCCATAAAGTGATGAAAACCATCCTAGCGAGCAGGGCTGCAACGCAAATAAGTACGTACATGTTTGAATGTTGGGGTAGGATGAGGAAGTAGTGGAAAATGAAATGAGATAGTGGTCCAGTGAGCCAAAGAAGCTAGGGAATTGGCATTAGCGGATGGTGAGAGAATCCATGTAAGATTTAGATCAAGAATCTACGTGCGGTCGCCAACACGACTGGTAAACTAGTGGGTAGACGTTTTTCATTAAAGCGAAAGCCTCGGATTTACGTACCACGGTCGAAGAGTCTGATGAGTGCAATAGTCAATCTGTTGGGAACATTGAGATCACCATTAAATGGCAATTTGACAGCTGGGTTCTGGTGAAACCAATGTCTCAAATATTTGAAGATAATAACCAAAAATTAGGATTATTGCTATTGAGGAAGTGGTAAACGGTACAAAAATAATGTATAAAAGAAGGAGACGGAGTTTTCAACGACATAAATTAGAAGTATCGGTTGGAGGAATCAATATGTGGAGGTTGGGAGGAGGCGAAAGGTCGCTGGATGTAGGCACAGACACCAGCCTTGGAATAGAAGCAGGAATAAAGTAAGTAGTTGGGAAACCTAAGGTGCCTTGTCTGTCGAGGGCGAATTTTGTATTTCTACCAGAAGTAAGGCAGCAAGGGATGAAGACAGTCAATATTTCGCAGCACACCAGAAATGTTAGCAAAGGCAGCGAGAGCTTGGTGCATGCTCTGTACTTTAATGCGTCCAGGTAAACGATAACGGCTATTCATTTGATTTGTGTAGTTCATGTTTGATGTAAGAGAACTGCAAACCCAAACACCGGTACTTGGATTGAAGAATTACCTAGGATCTCAATAGGTTTGGGCCTGGCAGTAGGTCGAAGAGCAGCAGTGCTGTCTGCCACCAATGCGCCGCTTTTGGTGGTCAGTTTTAGACATGGTCAACTTTCATAGAAGAGTGGCTCTTCCGGGCCTCCGATTGGCTTACGGACTATATGTCGAGATGGTTGTCAGTGACCTTCGTAGTCTGACAGAAGAGTATGATAGTAGACCATTGATAAGTGAGTCACAGCTGAGGCAAAAAATCGACTAGATTAATCGAAATGAAGTGATAAATGCTTCTAGACATTTTTTTGAAAAAATATGCAGGTTTAATGAATTTGGTTTTGAGTTTTGCCGGGACTCGATTGTGTCCCCAACAAATACCACTCCTGATTGAAGTGAAGCCAAGGAAGTTATTATTTCAAACGCAAGAAAAATATTGTGATTTGTATCTCCCCGTGTATTTGAAGCTCTATTCATTCATTTGTCCGTCACTGTCTATCAGATCCCACCCTCAATCGCTCGTCTGTTACTTCTCAATAACGAGTGGAAACTGGAAACAGTTAAAAAACGATATCTGACGGATCCGCTGCAGTTGTTGGTGAGTCAACGTATTCTGCCTCCGCGGTCTGCCTCTCCGACTGCATCCGATAGTCCTGCAGTTATGGCTACAGTTCTCTCCATTCAAAAAAAAAACCTCCCGATTCATCCCTATTTGGTACCATCGAAGGCGGGTCCGAGTAGGTTGATGTTCAGTTCTGACCTTATTTCCGATTTGGCTCTTTTGACTTGTTGTTTTTGTTAATGTTGCTGCCGTCGCGGCTGTTATTGCTGGTTTTACTGGTGCTCATCGATATATTTTATATTTGTATTATACAGGCCTGATCTCATTAGCAGATTTCCATTTTATTCTTCCTGTGGTCAGATTCCTTGTGCGCCATTTGTTTTTCTCCACCGTCACCAAATGGCCCCAAGCTAGAGTTTTTTCCGGAATCTTCCGACAGACCAGTTGCCAACCCCTCTCCGACTTCAACTCTTGGCGCCACTATATCCAACGCGATCGCGCTCCCTACAAACGAACGTTCCCTTGATCTGGCGGCTGCCCATGGTCTATATGGTTTATCCTGCGGGCACAGATTCTGCGCCAATTGTTGGTCATCATACCTTGCCTTACAGGTTAGTGAGGCCAGCGGAACAGACATCCAGTGTATGGCTACCTCATGTAACATACTGGTCCCTGAAGATTTCCTTTTGACTATATTGAAAGGATCTCCGATGAAGGATAAATACCTAAGTTTTATTTTCAAGCAGATGGTCACGGTAAGTTGGGTGTTACCGTTTTTTTAGATTGCTTTCTTCATTTCTTGGTGATTTTGTACGGATGTCAATCCAAGAGTGTAATGTCTTGTATCAACTCCATTTCTAGTGTTGTCACATCGTTGCACATAAGTACAATTTATGATTCCATCACTGGTTAGGTTTGCGTAGTGTATTCATCCTAAATTCTTTTAATTTCTCTCTTCGACCATAGAGTCATCCTTTGCTGCGATTTTGCAGTGGTACGGATTGTTCTGTCGTTATACATGCACTAGAACCACCGAAAGCACGTCGTGTCGAGTGCGGCAGTTGCCATCAACAGTTCTGTTTTATTTGCGGGGATGCTTATCATGCTCCGGCGAGTTGTGATACAATGAAACGTTGGACTTTAAAATGTCAAGCTGACTCGGGAACATCAAGTTACATGCAGGCACATACAAAAGATTGTCCTGAGTGTCACGTTTGTATAGAAAAAAATGGAGGCTGTAACCACATGGTAAGCACCTTTCAAACTTTCACTCTTCCTGCCACATCATTACGAACTTTTACAGGCACGCTTAGAGCAACCAGTTAAATTATTAATAACAGTTTCACAGGTAAGGGGATCTCGGAGCAGGACACGTCTACATTTGCTTACTCGCTGTCCCTATTGGCGGGTGAAAGGTTTTTGTAAAGTACAAAAGTGTTCCGAACATTCTGCACATACCGAGGTACATAGGAAGCCTAGACGTTATTGTTTGACAATGATTGCGTTACGTTCCCTGTATTTATGCTAAATTGGATGAATTTACTTGATGGCGAACCAATTTCAGTAGAGTAGTTTGAAAAGTCAGTGGCTATTGGATTGACATTTATTGGCGGGGGCATAGTTTTTTCCCCATGGTGCAGTGGAGCTGAAGGAAGTTTCCTAGGGTACGTTCTAAAATAACTTATCAACTAAAGTTCACTGGGAACGTAATAGAGCATGGAACACCTAAATGCTCAGAATGAACTTGGTAATGCTTGTCACAAAACTCCTCAAATGAGCTGTTTTTCTTGATTCGAAAGAAGTACTACTTGACCGGGCCCCATTGTTTTACCATAAAACATCGGGAGGGCCACTAGAAGAATCAAAATAATGGCCTCCCATCTTACAGTTTCATATTGCGGCATCAAACTATATCATATCAGCATTAAAACAATAAACACAAAAGGTTTCGTTAGCTGAGAAGTAAATATCCCCAGCCTAACAGCCACTGACCACGGTTTGCACCTGCTCGAGAGAAAATTCTGTCAGACCTTCTGTGAACGCCAAAGCCCTCAGTCATATTTTTTTCGACAGACTTGCACTGGAAACTCTCGGTAGATGCTTTCTGACTTAACTGTTTTACACAGTAGCTTGTGCCCCACGTTTTTCTAGGCCCGATAGGACGAGGTTGTGTTTTAGTGAGTACGGTGGCATATATAGCACAGTCTAATCAACAAAACCACGTATGAACGTGAATGTGCCTGTTTCTGTCACGGCGAATTTTTTCAAATGGTGGATGAGATAGTATCTACGCATCAGATAATGGGACAAAGTTCATACACTTGTTGTCACCACTCCGATTAACGAAATTATTAAGACGGTTAACCTAAACAAATAGCCTGACTCGGTATGTGGATAAATTGGTGCTTATGACTCAACTTTATGATGAGTTTGTGATTATTCGCCACGTATTTGATTGCACTGTAGTGTTGCTTTGTTCTTGTTGTAGAGCTGCACGAAGTGTAACCATCAATTCTGTTGGGTATGCCTACAGCGTGAGTCATTGTCATCATTATTGTTTCTTACCCATTTTTATCTCGTGTTCTCACTTGAGTACGTCGGCAATAGCAAACCTTATGAACACTAAGGAGCTACGGTATTTCCGGGACGATACATCAATCATGTTTTGGACGTGCCTTTTGGTTAGCTGCGCTGCATTTTTCCTATTTATCATTAGTTTGTGTACTTATGATCTCGTTCACACCAGATTGGCACGTTATATAAGCGGAATTTTATCGGCCACCTAATGAACTCGAATTCGTTATTTATATCGCTTCCAATTTGTGAACATCCTGAAGTACATAAATCAGTTTCGACTGAGGGAACCTATGCAGTTGTTGATGAATTGATCCTGATCGCTCTCTTGTCACGTCGAGCAGCATCGGCACCCGTTTGGTATCTTCAGAAATGTTGAATATAACGCATCTGCAGGTCACATGTGCACTCCAACGTATATATGATGTATGCTCAGGAATCTTCGGCAGCGAAAGCTCTAGATGCTATTGACAAGAGTAAGTTATACGAGAAGAAGCATGTCTTAGTTCGGCAAGTCGAACATTGCTTTTTACCCATTCTTTCAATTATGCAGACTGTTTTCGCATCCTAATTAACCCTCGAAGGACAACAATGACTAATTTACATGTTATTCTCTTCCGTTTGTACTTGGACGTTACCCTCTTTCTATTCGTATTTACTATTTCTTCTCTTATTTGATGACAACCCTCAGCTGATCATCCGCCATTTCAATCGTGTCAAGCACTTGTCCGCTAAATCCTCTTGGTCCAACTGAACTTTTCTCTCTCTCTCTCTCAGGAGAGAAAACTCAGTTTTAAGCAAAGTGATCACCGATAGTTCTAATCCGTTTTCCCTCTCGCATAGGTCTGCCTGCATTTAGACAACATTGTCTCCTTCCAGTTGGATGAAAGATTTACTCAGATTCCTCCCCTACTTTATATGCGCAGTTCGAACAGATGACCCCATTTGGATTTTTCGTCCTAAAACATTTCTATCCTCAGCATTCACGCGGAATTATTTCGTGATTCTCTTCTTTATCCTCATTTTGCAGTTCTGTAGATTTCTTAACAGTACTGCGAAGACTACCTTTGGTCTATGGTACCCAGCGGAACGAATCTGGTATGCGACTAGAGGTCACATTAGGCGTATCGGCATTCGTTGTGTAGGGATGAATGGGCGGATGCTCAAGGCCTATAATGACGATAGGGTAAAATGTCATTCCTATCTGGTCAAAACAATTCCATGGCTTGTCTTCTAGGTATCTCCTTGAAAGTGATAACCGTGGAGGTCTGAAGAGGCCTAAAACTTCTCTTTGGGGGAAAATATTGAACAGTCCAGTCTTTTCGTTAACATTAACCAATCGAATACCGCTTTTGCTCTCCCATCAACAGATTATCTTCCTTCGGAAGCGTATTCACTTTCCGGATCTACTACGATCTACTAAAGCCATTCCGTGGTAAAGGCAATTAGGATTCTGCGCAGCACCAAATCATTCTCTGCCACTGACTGGTCGGTCTTTTTCCTACACTCCTTAAGTACAGTACTGTTCCTTTTTTCGGAATGACGTCATTCATCAGTAACCTGTCTCCGAGTTGTCGTGCTATCCCTGATTTATGGAAGCCTGTCGTCATCGTTCCTATCCCAAAAACCAACGGTCCAGTTTAGTAGGGGTTACGGAACACTTTTGCCCGTAGGTCTTACGCTCATTGCGGTGAAAGTAATCGAGAAAGATGTCCGCATACGGTTACAATCATAAGTCGCCGTAGTCTTTTGCAATTCACGAACAAGCCCAACGGATATACTTTAGATGCAGTTGCTTCGCTCGTTCACCTGGACAGGTAATCTTTAAATGAAAAGACTAGTCAATCAAATGCGTTTTCCTCGACTGCTCACTTTTTTATTCTGTTCGTTCCTCTCGGCTTCTACATGAATAATAATGATTTTTATATCCAAAGCGAAGACTTACACGGTTGGCTGATCATTTTATTGTGCACAGTGATACGTGAGATCTTTTTCGGATCAATTACCAACAACTCCGGTGTGTTCCAACGTGCCATTTTCCCAGTTCTCTTCTTCCATTTACATTGGTTACCCTTCTGGTGCCTCAACTTTTTGGGTTTTCAGGGATGCAGTACTGTTGAGTTCAACAGATTTAGGGAAAATACATCGAGTAATAAAATTTTCTTTCAACTCGTTTAGACATTTGAAATGTCTTCGTACTGTTTGCCGATCAGGATTCCTCATGGGCAATTTAGCCATGGTTGACAGCTCTCTCCACTGAAAACCTTCATCGAGACAGAATAAAACAAAAGCGGAAGGAACTTGTTTTGCAGTATCTTTCTCCTCTGGCTGTTAAATATATATATATATATATATATATATATATATATGGAAATTGTGAGTAGTTCTTAGACGTGTGAACAAATTTTCCCCGGGCGAACACAACCGGTCTTGCCGTTATTGCCGCCCGTCAGGTATACATACATCGGTATACTTGTGCTCTCCGAACTCGTATGCCTCGGATACTACTTACAATCCCTATCTATTCTGGTGGCATTCTGATCTCGTTTCTAAGGTTGGCTCACTTCAACTAACAAAGAATTATCAACGAATCACAGTTGTGGTCATTCTGCGGACTCTTCAACGAATAGCTTTCATGTAATCTCCTGACGCTACTAATTATATGTATATATGTAAACGAACAAGTAGTAATATAAAAATATACACACAACCAAGTTGTCAACCGTATGGATTACAATGAAAAAATAAACAACTTCCCAGGATCTTTCAAAAGTTGTGAAAGCAAATGGAAAGTAGGATGAGACAAGGAGTGTGGAAAAGATAATGGCTCCATTGGAAATGCTAAGAGATTAGGACTTTAGCTTAAAGGCGGCATATAAGGAGGTAGGTCCATCGGGACGCTGTGTTCCATGTTCATATGATTTACCGAAGATGCACAGAGCGAGTTTACCAGTGAGGTCAACATTAGACATGACTACTTCGCCGCATCATCAACTGGCTCGTTGATTGGTCTAACTGCCAGAGCCAGTTCTTAGGAAGATTGCCCCATTCGGCCTAAAAGACACGTCCCAATTTGTTGATATAGTACGAAATCGAAACACGACAAGATTGAAATCAGCTTCTTTTGAAACGATACCATTATCTACGATTTGTTTCCGCTGGACGCTGTTACATACCTGTGAATCTATCTAGATGAATGTTGTTGTTGGTATCCCACTAACATTTAAAAGAGCTGCAACTAAGATGTGCTATATGTAGTTTGTTTTAGACAAAGAGCTTTATCTATGGGCTTATGGGGGTAGGTATGAGATCACCTCTGGTGCCTCTCTTAGTTGAGAGACTGGTTCGGGCTTTGAAGCGCGGTAAATAAATCACCGCTAGACTTTTGCATTGATCGAGGATATCCAGTTTGACTTAGTTGTGGAGGGATGTAACCAGACACACGGGACTATAAGTTTGACCTCAGAAGTGGGTGATGAAGATTGATTTCATTTGTTAGTTGCGAATTTCACCGGTTGTAGACCACTGACCTGTGGAGTTCACCGTAACACAGACTTGGAACGGTCAGCGTATTCACTTTGCTAATTTCACGCCATTGATACGTAAGCAAAATCTGGTCTAGTCTTCTTGCTACTCGCATCAGAAACATTTTCTCGGATGGCAACCTTCCTTCTGAATCGGGTTTCATCGAGCAGGTGCCTCTAACCAACGGTTAACCAGAGAGGTTCATTCAAAGAATCTAAAAGAGGAACTCAGTAGACCTTTGGTGTAATCCACCCATCGAAAAGGGAGATGACAAAGACGAGTGACGCAAAACCTGGGACGCACGATTTCCCGAACACTTTTTGCCCCAAAATTATGCGCAATTTACTATCCAGTCTATTTTTCCATGAGCGTGAAAGTTAGGTTGCGTGTTTTCATCTCTTCTATTATCACTTATCTCTTCGCTTGGTCATGTTCGGCAAGGTAAGTAGGTAGAATGACCGGGTAGCTGTCTCGAAAAATCGACAAATACCAACCGGCTGGGCTAAGCATCGGGACAAGTCGGACGATCTCTTGTATCATTACTGTACACTTGGCAGATGGGGGTCGTCAAATAAGTGATGAAGCCTTCAGAATGACACCACTGAGTCTATCAAAAGTTGTTCATATGCAACATCTAGGTACATCAAAAGCCGTCGCTATAAGGTTACTCAAGCCGTCCCTTTGGTCCCAAGAGCGATTTATTGAGTCTATCCTCGCACCATGGCCTTGAGTTGATGTCATTTCACAAACGGGACATGATCACGTTTCGTGACCCTTCGGCCTAGAGCTGGAAGTGACTAATTCTGCCCACCCACCACAGATATTCATTTTTCTCCCTCTACATTCTTTTTCCTAACCATTCCTTGTGATATTTCTCCAATTTTTCTTAACATTTCAGTTGCCTGTCGATCAACCAGTCTGATTCTTTGCATATTCTGATACTCGTTTCCCTATGTATGTGAATGCATTAGGTGGACGAAGAGACTATGGAAAAATAAGCCCTCTTTAAATTTGGCTGTATTAAATATTTGGGATCCGCAACTGAGTTGGCGAGATTCCAGTCCATTGGTTTGTTTTGCGGCATTACGAATTTGTGCAACACTAACTGATTCTCTCCCACCGGTCGGGCGGTCTTCCTCCTACACCCTATGTGTGATACTGGTCCTTTTCCCGAAGTTACATCATCCATCGTTAGCTCACCTCTGAGTCGTTATATTATATGATGCATCTTTTGACGAGGAACAAGTGGCCCAACTAACTTGAGGAACCTAGGAAGCTCAGTAACTTTAAGTCTTGACAATTCAGTTATGAATTCCAGTTCCATGTAAGTATAACCTCAAATCAAATCACCAATTGCCGGTGGAATCAGCATAAAGATAACAGTGTTAAACTCCAGCTTAGATATATTAGTCCAGATATCAAGCTGCCAGACATCAGACCCCAAAGGCCAAACAATCCCGCCACCAATTTCACTCCATTTAAAATGTAAAATTGAACCCTAGGACAAGTATCTCACAGATGTAAAGAACTAATGGTAACTATTACTAATTTAACCTCGACTGGTGGCGAGGCGCTTGTGATCTAAATGCAAGCGCAGCGATCAGAATCTTATAAAAGCCTTACCCGTAATATTCAACGGTCCTTTAAAGCATCACTTTGAGATGATGTACCTTCTACTTCCAATGAGGAAGAAAATTGAGGGTGACAGACTGACTTTGATGGTCAGAGAGATTCATTGAACCCTGTACTGAGTTTCTTCATACAATACATCCACTGCATCCTAACTTATTATTCTGTTACCCCTCCAAGAATACTTTTGGATTTTCGGTATATCGCCTCGCGCAGCACCAGGTATCAAACCTGTTGTTTCCTATTTCACTGGCGTGCTAACAACGAAAGACAAGGATGAACTAACTGGCTTCCATTTGGATTGTAGCCTTGGTAAATCATCTGAGCTGAGACATGGGTAAATAATCTGACTGTTTTTCCTTGTCTTATTGGCAATTGGTTGACGTATGATTCATAGACGGAACTACTAGCCACCCCGCTATGACGCGTACAGACAGACTGCTGCCTTTATACCATGGAAGATTTGGAAGCCCCCTAACAACTAATTTCAGCCGGTTAAACTGAGCACCACATTTGTATTGCAATGCGCTCGTGCCCAACTCATGTTCCTTTCATGTGGCTCTCGTCGAGGAAAAGGGGAATATGCAACTCCCGTACCATTTTTATAATGCATATGAAAATTGGAACAAAACAATACAATACAACACAATTTGACTATTCGAGTTTTTCCTTACCACCCCGGTTGTTCGATGCCACCAGTCAAACCTTGGTAATAATTTTCTGAACTACGCATCCCATGTGTTCGCATTTGCACAGAATGCTGTATTGACATGTGGCCAGGTTTATCCTAGTTTTGCTTCATCCAGCTAATGCTTTGGCCATTTTGTATTCGTATCACAAGCTTCGTGTTTTTGGTCCTGGTGTCATGATACACTTATTAATTTTCACAGCCTGGTCTATCCATCAGTCGGAATACTATTCTTGCAGCCGGTATGATGATCCCGCGGAGGATCGGGCTCGTTTGCAGGCAAGAGATTCATTGAAGCGCTATGTTTTTCACTACGACCGAGTAAGTGGATTCTCGTCATTTCACCCGTTCTTGTGTTTTGAATTGTTCGCTAATTCCTCCAGATTTTTTTGTTTTAGAAGCTCAAGCAGCTACTTTCCGCTAAGTGCTGCAAAACTGGGACATCTGCCACGGATGGTTCGATTTCTGTGGATTGTGCTTGCTTGCTTTCCACTAAAATTCTTATCAGTATGGAATTACTGTCATAAAATAAGTAAGATACTGAATGTCTGTGAATAATCAGCTACAAGGGCTACTTTCGATTTGTGGTATTTAAACGATTTTTTATGTGACTGGCATCCACTGCCTGTGCCAAAATCTCAGTTCATCTAGGCCAGTCAATGACTACTCACTTCAGAACACAAAATCAGAAGACAGTGCAAAAACGATGTAAAATACTCGTCGGCGTTTTGTCAATGCTTACGACTTTCTTGTGACATTGTGCTCATGAGTGGAGTGAAAGAGACACGTCATAGCCACTAAATCCCACCACTCGGGGGGGGGGGACAGTCACCCCGAAACTTGGAATGGCGTAAAACCACAGGAGGTGCCATTAAGTCGAGTGTGGCAATGAGCCGGGTGACAGCGGGTTGCTATTTGACACCAAAGTGACCGAGAGATTTGGCATTCGAATATCCGACCTTTTTGGTGACGGGCGCTTAATCTACTTGATCACCGCCTGATGATGTAAGCAATACCTTGCATTGGTGAGCTTTCTAGCTTCGTCCACTATTGGTCAAATGTAGCTGCTTTGATATCAGTGGGTCCGCCCGGTTTACGGCATCTTCAGATACTGAGATTAAGTCTTGGGGCAGCACTCCCCCAGCGGCATTTCACAATTTGAAGGTGTGGATTGCTTTTTGAACCGTGTATTTGCAACTCACCCGGATGCCCATTAAATACCTAACCTTTGTGTTCTCGAGGTATAACATTATTCCAGCAGTATCTCTTATTAGTAGAGCAGTCAGCAAGATTGAAACACTTGGTCTAATGGAAAACAAAGATATCCAGGGTTTACGAGGTTTTCTGCGAACTCTGGTGAAAGACCACTATGTCTCTAGTTTCGGGCTGGTTTAGTTACGCGCGGACGAAACCGGAAGTGAATATGGAACAAAACACAGTGTGTGAGTCAGGCAAAATGTGGGTGGATAAAATTGTGATGGTATGTTGAAATAAACTGGCGTGCAAACGCCTGCTTTAATGCGAACGAGACAAATAAATTGAGATTGAAAAAGGTAAATACGGACTCGGGGTAAAAATTGGAAATAGCAGTGACGACGAATGGGCTTCCACATAGTGGATGCCGCAACCTCTTCGATCTCGGACTCAGTTCAGTCTGTTCGTGTACAGTGCATTCCAAAAAGGGCCGTGTTTCCTTCGTGAATGCTGAAGAAGATAGCGGAAACCAATTGTGGTTTGTAGAATATCCGTCAGATGTCTGTGTAAACGGTCAGCCAGGTATAGCTAAATTGAAACATGAGTCCGAGTTATCTGAACACACAATATAACAAAACTATTAAACACTGCAAGATTCTCTTATGCAGCCCTATGACTGCTTTCGCGTGAGCTTGAAAACCATTTACAGGTCGAACAAAACCGATGTTATGGATCTTCTGAAAGTGTGTCTGATTCTTTTCAAAAAATTGATAAGGATGAGCTCGGCAAAGTATGAGACTAGTCTGATTCCAGTACAGCTGGCCGAGGCCCTAGCCAGTAGGCGATGCACATAAAGAGGACCGTGGGTCACATTGTTTGTCATGATGTAATACACCTGTCCATCATCTTGCCGTCATATTTTCGCTCATTTTTGAACCGTAGCGTAAACTGTTATCTGTTGCATGCACTGTTTAGATATGCATAGACGTTGTTCCGGAGATAAATCGTGGAATATTGTGCTTCCGACATCTTCAAATAATACACTTTATCGTTTAAGATTTCAGGCTTACCAAGTTAAGTCTTATTTTCATGGCTGTATCTGTCATTTCCCTTGTGAATTCGTACAATTATCGACAAACAGAATTTCAATACAACTTGGTGCGTTATGCGCGCAAAAATAGTGTTGGTATTTCCACTGCCGGAGTTAAATCCTTGTTGTGAGAAATAGCCCTTCAGTTGTGCGTGAACAATTCTAACTGGAATATTTTTTTGTGAGAAACGCGCATCGTTGATAGAAGTTCAATCGCTTTCTACGTGGAAAGCGTTTCATCTGCGTCGCCACATCACTTGAGTGTCATATTTTTGACCTGTGGCTTAGTGTTAGTCACCGACATCATCGTCCCTTGTTATTTTTGCGATCCAATAACTTTCTCATTTTCTTAGACGGTACCGGTGGTTAACGTGAGCAGAAATGGTCCAACAGTCAACTCAAGTTATGAACGCCGCTTTTATTTCTTGCTCCTACAGGTTGATTCATTCTCTAGAATGATCGTATATACGACGGGTTGCTTAGGCATGGTAAAAAAACTCGGTTGCCCATCTCCAGACCACGTCACTGTTATCGCTTGCTATAGATTGCTTCTTTCGATCCACCGTTCTCTGCTTTTTAGTGGGCAAATCACGAACGCAGCTTGCAATTGGAACAAGTTCATCGCGCTCGCGTCTTGAAACGCATCAACGAGAAAGTGATGAACAAAGAGGGGACATGGATTGACTGGCAATACTTATTAACTGCCGCGGATCGACTTCGCGATTGTCGTTACACACTGAAGTATACTTACCCTTTTGCCTATTTTTCGGAGAATCTGACGCGTAAAGAACTCTTCGAATATCAACAAGCCATGCTGGAATTGGAGGTAGAAGAGTTGTCGTGGAAGATCGAACATGCCGAGGTCACTGATCGTGCAGATCTACAAAACGCAATGGACGTGTGCGAGAAACACCGTCTTACTTTGCTCCAGGAATTTCTGTCCGATTAGGCAGCGTTCGTTATCTAACTTCGTGTGTTCAGCCGTCAGCTAAATTGTGATCAAAATTTTGTCTCAGCTTTACTTTCAGCGTACTACCACTTTTGTACAACTGAGTGGGCGACAGACCACTCTACTTGCTTTGCAGTCACCCACTTGGGCTGTCTATCTCTGGCATCCCGTCCGTTCAGTCTTTTTGTTTCACTCCTCCAGTTTCCCGCTTATATAATTCCTCCATCGGGTTTCTTCATCCATACTTTTAACTTGAGCGAATTTTTTTTCATGTTGCTCCCTGTGAAACGCACACATTTTTCGAATTGTCAGTCAGTTGGTAACGATAGCGGGCGAACCCACATGCGCACCGTGTGCACTCGCTGATCAGTCAAGCGCGTTATTAATTCTTTCATTTTAACTGAGTTGAAACGACAAACAGTAACTTTCAACTTTACCATGTGTGTACATATAACGGCGTTTGTCACTTTGTCGCAAGGCTAATCTGGCGCATTTACAAATAGAAATAAGTGCTTGTTATCTTTTCAGAACGATTTATGACGAAATTGCTATTGATAACTCTAGCCTACTTTTCGAGCATACGGATTGAATCAAGAGAATGTTTCGAGGAAGCCTAGTGTGACTGTATTCGGTGTGTAGGCAACGGCTTATAAATTCATATTAGGTACTCCTTTCGTGATTTGTTTTGGATCCTGGAAGATTGTTTCCCGAACTCAAGTCACAAATATGGTTGTTTCCCCAGTACTCTCAGATAAAGAGGTCCCCCAAGCACGCTGGCGGTCACACTACACGTGTGAAGTTTTAGAGATGAGAGCTAGGTACTTCGTTGAAATGTGCAAACAAAAATTTACGCATTAGCCCCACTTGATGTCGACACAGAATATTTCTTCCGGTCATTTAAGGTAGGACTTCTTTACTGCAATGGAAAGGTTTATTTCAAGGTGGTTATTTATGCAAAGTCACGTGGAATTATGCCAAAGAACGTGCCCATACTGAATCCGAGAGGACAATGAAAGTGACGCTTTATGACCTTGGAGAGCCGCAAAGCTACTGGGGTATCTGGTGACTACCATCTTGAGAATCGGGGCGGCATGACATCGCGCATGCTGTAGCAGCTGTTGAAAAATCGTAATTTCTGCTCTGATTGTAAACTTACCGGCTGTAGTTCCAAACCGGTGTCTGACCACCTCACTAACTCAAACGAGATCAGGGGATTTTATTTGATTAATAGAGATTAGGTAGTTTGTTGCACTTCGCTTTGGTGGACATTCATCCCAATTTAAACCGCTCTTAATACTTGAGTCCCTTTTATAGTTTTTCGCTCGAATTGCCGATCGATGCGATTGATGCAACTTCGCCGTTGTTCTGCGAACTCTTGACTTGGTCGTTGTTATTGCGATTGGAAACCCTGATCTTTGTGAGAATGCTTAACCCATCCAACTGAACACAACAAAGCCAGGCTTCATTCACCAAATTTGTAAGTCGTTAAACGCATCAATGAAATCCGTCCGTTGCGCCCTTCTAGACTATTCGTCGGCATTTGACTCAGTTCCACGGTCTTTTCTACTTCACAAAATGGAGAAATTTGGTTGTCCCAGACCCTTATTAGCATGGCTGTCTGATTACTTTACAAACTGAACCCAGTGCTCACAAATGGACTGTAGAAATTCAACACCGTCGATTAACAACTCAGGCGTGCTGCAGAGTGCTGTTCTTTCACCGTTTCCCTTCTCCACTTACACCAGCGACTTACCAACTAGCTGCCCTTTTCATCTGTTTAAGTATGCTGATGATGTTGCCCTCTCTCAAACCGTTTCGAACAACGATGATTTTCAAAGTCAACAACTTACCTTGTGTTTACGATTTCTCTGCACGAGCTGGTTTAAATCTCAACACATCTAAATGTTTCGAATGTCTGTTCTCTCTCCCTCGGTCGGCCTACCCATCCGGAACGTCTTCCATCAACTCAAAAATTCTTACCAGGGTTGATTCTGTGAAATATCTAGGAGTCACTATTGATAAAAATCTGAAGTGGACTACCTGTGTAAAGAGTCTCCGGCGATTGTCATTTCAAATCAGTGAGCTTTGGCACCACAAGGTGAAACAAAGCACCGTCTCCCGACTAGTACACAAATGTTTTCCCAACCCTTTTTTATTGTTCTCCAGTCATATATTCCGGTTTTCTTAAAATAAAATTTTAATATTCTTCGCCGGGGGCTATCAGTTATTAGCCGTGTATCCTTCGTACCACTAACTGAGTTGTCCTTCAATCTATGTGACCACCACTTATCAGCGTGTGGGAAATTTGCTGATAAAATTCTTTGTGATCCCACGCATCCTCTGCACGACGATCTTTCAAAGTGTCGCTCTCGTATTTTCAAACGATCCGCTTTTCTTTCCATATCCTCCAGAATCAACATCTTTAGGAACTCCACCGTCGTATATTTAGCCCGGATTTTGACAAAGCGTGACCGGGTTTCAGCCGAATTCCAGAGCAACTTGTCATAACGTGTTATGATTATTCCTAGATGAGTTCTTTTGCATTTTTTTGCGATCCGATTAGTGTATTTTTATTTAGTTATTAATTTTTTACCCTCACATTTTTTGACTGGAATGCGACATTATTGATTGTACGCGAAAGTCTATGCAATGCAGTACGGTACAATACTGTCCCGTTATCATCAGAAGAAAAAGCTGAATATCAGTGTAAGAGATGGTTAATCGTAGATCGAGACCCAACGCTGCACCAGTCCTTATGGATTGAAGAGATCTTTTAATGAATAATCGGTCGCGCACTGTGTTGGGAACAGTGTTTGAATTAAGTACTAGAATGGGTTGTGCTTGAGACGTGCCCAGATGAAGGATTCGTTTGGTAATCAACGGTTTCTCGTGGATTTATGACTTGAACTGTTCGTCAGTTAAGTCACAAACCCTGAACCGCTGAAATTCAAAACTGACCAACTGTTTTTGTGTATTGTTCCGTCCTACCTAAATGACCAAAAATGTTTAGTGAGAACGATGCTTCGATACTCTTTGGTCTTTCCTTCATGTTCACTCATTGCCTCCAAACGCCTCGTAATATTGGTGTATATATATATAATATATATATATATATATATATATATGCATACGTATATTCTGGGGCATTCTGCCCTCGTTCCTAAGGTTGGCTCAGCCCAACTGACAAAGAATTATCAACGAATCACAGTTGTCATTTTATCTGTGGACTCTTCGACGAAGAGCTTCCATGCACACTCCTGTTGCTACAGATTCGATTCTGGTCAGAAATATCAATCAATTCGGAGTGTACAAGTATGTGGATGTTTGGACAAGAGAGCATCGGGTACGCATACCTGACGAGCGACAATAACCGCCAAACCGGTCGTGTGCTCCCGGGCAAATTTTGTTTACGCATCCAGATACTACTTCCTGCTTATATATATATATATATATATATATATATATATATACATACGTATATTCTGGGGCATTCTGCCCTCGTTCCTAAGGTTGGCTCAGCCCAACTGACAAACAATTATCAACGAATCACAGTTGTGATTCTTCTGTCCACTCTTCGACGAAGAGCTTCCATGCACACTCCTGTTGCTACAGATTCGATTCTGGTCAGAAATATCAATCAATTCGGAGTGTACAAGTATGTGGATGTTTGGACAAGAGAGCACTGGATACGTGTACCCGACGAGCGATAATAACCGCGAAACCGGTCGTGTGCTTCCGGACAAATTGTGTTCACTCATCCAGATACTCCTTATTACTTCTATATATATATATATATATATATATCCAAAGGTCATTGTCGTTACTAGTGATCACTGTGCACTGGAAGTCGCTGAGGCCGTCATCGGTGAAGTCGAAGGAAAAGAGCAAACGCGTGTGACAACGGATATGTGAGTTCAGAAGCAATTCAATTCGCAAGCCAATGCAGTTCAAGTGTACTCAGCACAAAAGGGCACGGACGAAGTCATCCGGTAATTTCAAACCAATTTGTGCGATCCAGGTAGAGCATTTTAAATGATTCTGGCGTGGAAGCTTATAGTGTTATTGAAGGAAAATACCAGACTTCCGATACCGATTGGGGTTGCACATATGATTCCCAAAATGCAGTGTGCTATTTTTGCAATAATTGCACACTGTTGCAGCTTGCGGCTAGGCGGGTGTTGTCAACTGTATCAACCAAGATGCAGGCGATGCCAAATGAGATAATGCCAGCAGTTGCCAAGGCTATGGTCAAAAGGGCTACCCGTAATGAGGTCACTGAGCCATCGAAAACTGGAAGCTGGTACAGAGATAATCTATGCCCTTAAGACCACCATCGGCAACTAAATTGGCATGGTAGACTACTAACCGTTAGTGCGCTGATACAACACACCCGAATATGTTAGGAAAGTTCTGGTGTAGGCCTTCTCCAAATTCTTATCTAGGTAAGCAATTAGTTTGCATTGCAGACCACTGGATGTGAAAATGCTAAGGGTCTATAGATCGGGAGATCACGGAGCAATGTTATCGATCGATTATCCGACTGACTGTGATTCCTATGATGCACCTCGACATAGCTGCAAGATTCTTGTTACTACCACCTGGTGTCTGCTTGTAGGTAGTAGTCACATGAACGCTGATGACTAGAGAGGGAAACATCTGGGAACGTCCAAAGATGCACAAGACTAAGCCCATACTCGTTTTACGACAAGGTAGCGTTTTTCATGGAATAAATCTTACATCTGCCGCTGGTAGCAGTGCAATGATATGTGGCTGATTGTAATTTTAAATCGTTTGAAACTCCGGTTGCCATACGAAATTAATCCTAGTACAAAACCACTACGAAATAATGAAATTAGGTAGTCCCTTTATCTTATACAACAACTCACCTATACACAATGTTCATGCGGCCTACAATAAAGCAAACACATAGATTAAGCGTTGAAACTCGAAATTCATGTCAATCTGACTGAACTTAGAGTGGAATTAATAGTCTTGGTGACAATTTCATCGACCTCCAATAAAACGAAGTTAGTACACTCAGGCGCAAATGCCAAATTAGCTCATGATTAAGGAAGATCAGTAGGTTCAACATGAGTGCAGATGTTAAATTTGGTTTCCGATGGTCCGGTCGGATGTGGAACAGCCTTTTACTTCCGTTAGTTATACCCATGGTATCTCGTCTGGTGTTGTAAATTGTAATCTGTTGCAATTAACTAGGCCAAAGACACTGGTCGGATTGGAATTTGTGAAAATCATTTGGCAAAATATTTGTGAAAGCCTCAGAAATGGGCTTTGTAAAGTTGTTGTGCTGACCTAATAAATTATTTCGTGTCTTACTCGAGACCAACCAGCTTCTGAGTGAAAAACCAATTATTCTTTAGCGATGCATTATCGAACCGCTAAGGCCAAGGAGTTTTAAAAAGTGAAATCTAAACAATCTCTCTATTCGACCTGGCACTAGTGTATTCGGGAACTGGATTTTCGTCTTCCAAACGATGTTGCACAAGCTTACAATAAAAATCAATTTGAGTTTGAGGTACAAATGTGTAATGGAATACCGGTCAGGCACACCACACACGGTCACCGTTGTGAATTCAATACTTGGAATAATGAGCAAAGCAGCAAGGAATCAGGGAGAAGACGTTTGGGAATGAGCACGTCGTGGGTCATATTAATCGTATTGCTTATTATGCTAACCTGCAATTAAAGCCTTGACTCTTTAACTCGAGAAATATCTTCTATTTATAACTTGCTCGATTTTGATGACACTACACTACTGATGTTTTGGAATGAAGGTTTCCTGATCTTGACTTTTCAAGGAAAACCTCACTTTCCTGTTCATGAGCATTGAATTAACGCGTTCTCAAAAGAACCGCCAAGATTTGTTATCTTCATATACTTTGAACCGCACTGTGTAAGGCGATTCGGTCGCGGTTCACTGTCTCTCGAATTTCGGGTAACATCAGTGTGTCCAAAGCCTAAGTTAGCGAAGGTATGCATTTAACGCGAACAATAACCTTTATGAATGGAAGAGAATTTTTTAACCACTAATCGTCGGGATTCCTAAAATTACTCCTTCAAACACACATCTGATCAACTCGTTTAGTTCGATCCTGGTGATTCACAGTAGTATAACGAGGTGTAGCATGCAAACGAAGTAAGATTTTGCAATCTCTCATAGTGACAACATGAGTGTGAATATTTGTTTCCCATTTTCTTTTACTCGGTTTTCTCAAATATTTCCACAGGTCTTCTAATCTACAATGTGGCCGTCGGTGACAAACAACTGTAATTAAGATGCTGCTTATTGTGAACAATTGTGGTCGTTCTCAAGATTCATCAGCCCGCCACCGTAAATTTGTCGCATCTCAGGCCCTTTTTGACAGACCATTGGAAATGCGACGAAAAAAATAATTTCGCGAATTTTTCTGCGTGTCGTTCAACTATGGGAAATGCAAGACATCAGCCGTAATTCGCGATAATGTTCCTCGGTTTGTAATTCTCAGCACCTTAGCTCATACACAAGTTTCAAGGGGTCTTTCCGCGTTACACCAAAAACCACAGTACAATTATGAATGCTTCGTTTTCGAGAAGCATTCGTGTATTTGTTAAACTTAAGATAGGCTTGCTTTTGCCAATCAGGCTATGAAAGGTTTATTCAATCCTTTTACTGGGTCATATTTATCCTTCTTCACTTCTCTATGTTGACCTAGATAACCAACCGCATCCCAAAACCTTGTTTGTCCGCTCGTTGACAGTCGCTAAGTAACCAATTGGTCCTCACAATTTCGTGTATCGGGACTCCAATGCACATTAGTGATTTTTGGCACCTTCCCATATAATTGATGTCACACAAAATCCCCTAACTGGTAAGAAGTCAAAGCAAATGTATTCCGTCTTGACTTAATCCCATTCTCGCAAGAAGACTTTCCAGTTAACGGTGAAACCAGTAATTTGCTGATGTTTTCATTCATCAGCGTTTGCTCAGCACTAGGACAGTTACAAAAATGGAGCAACAGTGGGGCTACTTGAACCATGTAATGCATAGTTTAAACAAACCGTTTACTCTTCTCCCACTACACACGAACACTTAGGGGAATGCATTTCATCATCTGACATTCGTTACAATTATGAATTTATCCATCCACGCACCTGAGGTTTCAATCGTTCTACTGGATAGATTCTTAAGGAACTTCAAAACTGTAATATTGCAACGTAACTAAGGCTTGAAGTGAAAACTCGGCACCAGTTTGTGGTTCTGCTCTCATAGTAAATTACAAATTGAAAAACATTGTCACTAAACTGTTAGTGCAGCAACTTGCAGCGATTTCGAGGTAGTCGATACCACTGGAGTGTTGTGGAGCCATTGTTGTATGATGTTCTATGGACAAAAATCTGCCTGATAAAATTGTTTTAGCTGGAGGGCTCATACCAGAATGATTTATTTTCGTGTTTCTGTCCCTAGGTTAATGTATTTTTTTGAATTATTCACTGGTGAGTTTACGTGCAAGTTGAGTGATGCAGTCCGGTACAGCTTTGTGCTACCCTGCGTGGGTGAGCAAACAATAAGAACGATGGCGAAAAGAGACGTTGAAATCCAAAAATGTCTTGGAGACGACGAGACGGAACTTATTTCACCTGTTGAAACATCCCCAATCTTGTATGCAAACCCTGAACATGTTTCCCCGCCGTTTTGGTCTTCTGGTTATGTTTGTTTTCATAGCTTGGGTCGAAATCCACTTGGTGTCTACTTGCAATCAGCATCCGTTCGTTACTGTGACTAACGTAATTCCGTACATTAGTGTCGAATCTAAATACTATGTATTTGTCATTCGGGGTCAACATGCAGTATCGACCGCGTCCGAATCTTAGTCGTTGGATCTACTTCAGGCACGATAGGTATGCACTGATGATGATTCCTAACAAGGATGAGACAGGTGTACACGGTGCTTCCATGATTCTCAATGACAAGTTTGATGTTGACACTGCATGACAAATCATTTGAATATTCACATAAAATCTCTTACTAATGCAAATTACCAATGTATTCACTTAATTCCTAACCGAAGTAAATTGTTTCGAGCCGGATATGGAACACGTAGAGGGTTAAAATTTCGAATATATATCCACAGTTCATCTCCCATGTTTCACATTATTTAGAGGCACAGTTTGTTTCCTAAGGTTGCTCACAGTAAGTGATATTTTTGTTATTTGCAGTATTGTTACGATCCGAGGTGTTAATGTAAAACTTTACATCTTGAGGTAAAAGATGCTGCAATTAATTTTTTTATGCCCAAACTTTTCATGATCTGCTTCAGCGAGAGAGCAAACCTCACAAGCATCCCAGAACAATATCGCAGATAATTTAGTCATTTGCTTCAACATATCCAATACCGTCAGATAATACCCGTTGATTGCGACCGCTGGCAACGATTTATCCTGAAATTTTCATTCAACATCATAACTGCCGTAAACTGTGATTCCGGTCGAATGTTTGCATTCGCACGGAAACACTGTGGATCAGGTAAAAATGAGGCTATCTTGTGGCCCTCAAAATATGACGTTTAAATAAGGCTCTCTCGGTCGGCAAGTAAATAGGTGGGGTTTCCGTCCTGAAAATAATTCAATAGCCCAGTGAATTAAAACATAATGGTCTTTCCTAACAAGCGAAGCGGAAACGGGAGTGTGACCCCTGTTTTGCGTTCTTTCAGTTGTGGTTGATAATGAATTTCTTCATGCAACTCGACTTCTGCTAGCATCCGCTCGTGGGTAGATTTGATTAATCCACTGGCAAACTATTCTTGTCGTTGCTTTTGTCATTTTTAAGATATCTGACCTTAGATTCCACTTAGTCCACATATTTTTGCCTTTTAAGGAGCAAGTGCAATTTGCCTCTCTTCGAATTTGTTTTATGTTGTGATATTTCGTTTCACTTCCTACATACAAAAAAGTATACAGTAATTTTATACATTGTTTGGTAGTGATCGGAAAGCTGTGTTTTAACGGATGCACATCAGTGGATTCTTCAATTTGATTCCCTTCGGGGCGCCAAGGAATTAGTTGCTCAAAGGAAAACCTTTAGGCTGATTCAATGTGGCATTTCCAAATGAACTTGGTTCCGAAACGACTTTGAGCGTGGAGTTAACAGTCGTTTTTTAGCATCAGTGGGTGGTCCAAAGACTCTTTGATAGACGGAGACACAGCATCTGATCAATGACACGGAGAAATTAAGTGGTCTATCATGCGATCAGCTGACGATAACCAAAATATCAAAGATAAACTACTGCGTTTCCCATGGTTAGTTAGCCACAACATGGATTTTTAGCCTTCGCCCGTGGGTTTTACTTCGCACTCATGGATTTCATTCTATCCCTGTTTTGCTCAGCCTTCAAGCCGGGTGAGATATGGGAATGTGCAATAACGTTTTGCGGGCATCAGAATCGGGGTAAAGGAGAGAACGTGGAAACGTGTGGCCGTTAAGTCAAACAGCCCAGAATCAATAGCCAGTTATGATGTCTGCTTTATGTTTAGCCTTATAATAAGCTGTATACTGTATAGCAAAGCCAATCGTACAGGCATCCGAATAATATTTTCGTCCGATCGGTGGTCGACATAGATTTTCTACGAAGTATGCCGGTGTAAAGTTTCATATTTTCTTCTTCCAAGAGCTTAGCAGCCCTTTGGTAACGTCGAACATAACATCCCAGAACAAACTTCCTCCTGACTTTTGTGGCCAGATTGATGAGTAGTCCAAGGGGTCGTTGTTGTTCCCCATTAATTGGTTGCTTCCTGCTAAACCGAACGGCTTTGTCAGTAAGGAACATCGTGATTTTTCACCATCTGGCTATTTGTTCATTATACAATGCTCAGTGAACACTGGAACTCCGACGGCCCTATGGTATGGTCGCAACCTTGAGCTAAATTTAGGTCATCTGTCCTCACTAATAATAAATCACTGACCAACTGTTGTTGCACACCTCGAGCCAAGACAACCGAATCAATACATGCCACCACACAACATTCAAAAGAGAAGAATACTTTAACAGACTTAGGTCCATCATCAAGAATAGGCTTATTTAATGCGGACGTGATTTATGGAATGCAATTGAAGGAATTGCAGTTATGATGCACATCAACATCTTCATCATCATTCAACAGTAAACAGTAAGGCTAACCTCACTGATCGCCGCCTTTTCCCTAGGGTTACATTTTTCTATAATAAAGAGCGAATATCAAAGGGGAACCGGAAGTGAAGCCGCACATGCGCGAAAAGATACGGATGCTGCAGTAGCCAAAACATAGAACAGTCTGACTGTACAAACTCATTTCAATCATTCTGATTCGATAGAAAATAACAAAACAAATGCCACTGTTCACGGTTCATTGTCATATCCTTAAGTGTCTCCAGCCAGCTAGTTGACGAGTCTTTCGGACCCCAACCACGAAGATGTGAGACACCTACTTTACCTAAGTTCATTGTACATTTTCTCAGTCCACGTTGCCACGTCATCTGTTGACTTCCACATGGCTTGTTCCATTCCTTGGGAGGAACAGGAAAATAGGGCACGACATGGTAGACGGGTGTTCGCCATACGCACACGTGACCCAACCAGCGTAGTCTACTAAGTTTCATACGCTGAAACAAGGTATTCTCAGAATTGGCACATGGTGCTAGATTCCTGATCTCCACATTACTCACCCAGTCACTCCATTCAATACTAGCCGTACTACGTAGTCATCAGTAGTCGAAAACCTCCAACCGACGAACATCTCCCACACGAATATTCCATGTCTCGCAGCCGTGCAACAGAACTGAGTGCACTGCGGCACAGTACACACGACCTTTCAACTTCAGTAAAATATCAGACCGACGCCGCAAGTGCTTCAGCTTAGCATAAGCCGCTTCAGCCTTGGATATACGTGTGTTTATCTCTGCCGTCGAGCTACCATCGTTGGACACGCGGCTACCAAGGTGAGTGAAACGTCCCACAGGTGTTAGTCCTTTTCATCCAGTACCAATTTTGGCACTACTGTCGTCAAGTCCTGCAGCAGCACCTTGCACTTTGAAGGTGCGAAGCGCATGCCGAACCGAGCTACAGATTTCACGGGTCTATTTAGGGCATGTTGTGTGTGGTCTGCGGATTCGAACAGACACACGGTGTCATCTATGTAGTCCGGATCACACAGCTTCTCACCATTTCCTCGATCGATTCCTCTTTCTGGAGACCTCCTAAAGCATTTCCCATCAAGTGGTCCATGACGGAGTTGAACGAGAATGGAGAGATGGGACGCCCCTGTCGAATGCCAATAGGCTAGTTGTTTCGAATGAACTTGATAGTTCACTGTAAGCCCTCACGCGGCCACAGGTATGCAAGTACAATCTTCTCAAGAGGTTCACGACTTTCGATGGCATACCCTTCCGGTGGGGAGCATTGAAAATCGCTGTCCGATCCACGGAAATGAAAGCACCTTTCAAGTCCAGAGAGACTACGATCGTAGGGGGCAGTGTTTGTGTGGCGCATTTTGAGTAACTGCCGAAGAATGAATACTCGGCCGATGAAACCTCGACCTGTACGAAGTCCGGCCTACTGTTCGCGAATGTCATTCTTGCGAATCTGTGTCAACCGGTGTACCAATATGGTAGCTCAGCCTTTAGTAGCTAACGGGATTAAGTGAATCCCACGGTGGTTTGTAGTCGCCCCGTGTACCCTTCTTGGAGATGGCTACAGTCAGTGTCTCACCCCACGATAACGGACTATGCTGCTCGCTCCAAATATTACGATGCAAGGAGTTAAATCCCCTCGACATGGTTTTCCCACCCAATTTCAAAAGATCTGAAAAAAGTTCCTCTGGACCGGCCGCTTTTCTCCTGTTCAGGGGTCCAATATTTGACTCTACTTCCATCTCCGTTGGCGCGGGGGTGTCAAAAAACCTCTTCCAAGGAATGGCAGCTGCAGAAGTCGGCCTAAATATGTTAGCGTGCGGCCAGCTAAACTGATCCTTTGTTCTCTGCCATGGATGAGCTCTCCATCCATATCACACGACTTCACTAACTGAAGTTCGCCACCTGCCGGTGTCACGTATAAGCTTAAACAGTCTTAGTTTGTTGCCTGAAGAGGCCGCTACTTCAATTTCTTCGTCTACGTCAATCTTTCAGTTTTCACGGGCACTCTTGGGGCTTATCGTCATCTGGCGCTCCAACTGTCGACGCATCTTATTCACCTCCTTGCAGTTAGGAAGCTGAAGTTTTGCTCCATTAGACCCAGCGACCCTTGCGCGATCCATGTCTTTAATAAGCACTAGATCTAGGACCACAAGGAAAACCTGCTACCAAATGCAAACCTGCTTGATTTAACCCAACAGCTAGTCGAAGTTCTTAGTTCCTCGAACAGTTTCTGCTCATAGCTGTTGCGAACAGCCGAATCAAATAGACGTACGATGGACAACCGGGTTTGTGATATGCGTCGATGGCCATTAAGCTGAAGCAAAATTAGCACTAAACCTAACGCATGATCCTATTCGACGTAGGTGATCCAGTAGGATCTACAGTTCTGGACAAAACCGCGCCAACTGTGACATACTTCAAGGTGGTCGGCCTGACTCAGACTACCTGTCGAGTTAGAATGCCATGTCGCTATGTGACGCGAACTGTGTCGGAAATCCGTGCTGGACAGGAATAATTTGTTTTCCGCACAAAAGTGAAGAATTCTTTCTCCATTATTTGTTCGTTGAGAGGGCAAGGCGCAGCGCCCACCTAAACAGACTTCCCGTGCACTAAGTTTTCTAACATGTGCACTAAAATCACCTGCTGCCACTGCAATGTCAGGGATTTGCTTTTCCAAACAAGAGTGACGAGTTCGTCATAAAACTTGTCCTTTTGCATATCAGCCTTGTAGTCTGCTGAAGCGTTGCCGACTTCACTGTCAGAGCTAAACACCCCGGTTGACCAGCCCGCAAGAGAGTGCATACATTGTGTGAACCGAAATTCAGAGGCCGACGAGGCTTGAGAAGATGTGAGCTAGCAGAATGAAGGCCACTTACTACACGTTTTGACAATGGACCGTTAAAAGTATCGGGTGTTATTATTGGGGATATTATAGGTAGGCATAGAAGGCAGAGATTCGGTTAGCGACAGAATAGACAGGTTGAATGAAAGAGAGGGAACTCTGAGCAGTAGCATGCATTTCGCTATCAACCTCGCTCGATGTAATAGGCAGCGCGGTCCTGATTATCCTGGTGACGACCGATGCAGTAAGGAATTATTAGGCGCGTAACTCATGGGGACGCACACATAAATCACTTTCTTTAGGCTACTCGCCGCACTGCAGTTGGGGACGTTCCTTTCTTTACGAGGCCTGCTGCGATCGATATCATCTAACGTTCATTGCAAGTGCCCTCGAAAAAGCGGATTTAGACAGATGTATTTTAAAAATGAACCTTCAAAAATTTCAAAACTTTAAGCCTTATTTTGCTATGTCACTTAGTAGTCAGATTGCTAACAGATCCGAAAGCAACGAGTGGTGTTTGAAATGGCTGAGCGGAAGCCAAATAGTCACGAGTGGTGGACAAAAATCGTGATTAAATAGCACGGAAATCACTGGAAGCCCGATACCGATGCTCATTTATTTTGTGGGTTTATGCATGCATTTTGACTAATACTTGTCCAAAACAGTTGGAGACAATTTATGATTGGGCAGTTTGGCTTTCGCGGTACGTTCAAATGGCGATAAATTGACAGTTAACAGTCGTCTCGAGGTGAACCAACTGTTTTTTTCGGGATACGGTGTTAACAACCAGATCGTGGTTCTAGTTGAACTGAAAATGTACATGGTCTTTGTGAGACTGGAACGGTTAGCAAGGTTCTTGGAGCAAAGTAAATAAGATAAAAGAAGCTTTCGATATTCCCTCTTTAGTCTAGTCACATAACCGCAACAAGAGTGAATCTATCCATCAATGAAATCTGCATAAAATGTCGCCTCAAAATTTCGTGCGAATTTCCTGGCCTTCATCTAGTCTTAACCATCAGTGGTAAAAAACACTCCGGTTAGCAGAGAATAAATTAGGAAAGTATAACCAATTTAGGGGAGAGGTTCAAATTGGTAGATGCTTTGAGTAGTGGCGATTCAATTTCACCTCGGACAAAACAATTTGCATCAACGTGGCAAAATGTCGATAACTTTCCAAAACAAACTCCTTCAGTGTAAAGGAAAAATCCGGGAAAGAAAGGACCACTGGCTATTCATAAGATAAGAAAATAGTAGTAGTACATTGTCACCGAAAGTTTACATTCACATTCCTTCATTTGCTGATGAAATTCCAAAGGAATGGTTCAAAGTCTTGCTGTGCTACTTTGTAAAATTCTTGACAACTCCTAACGTGATAGTCACTGGGAGAAATTCTTGCTGCGCGTTTAGTCTGAACAGGTGACAAACATGATTTTTTGCTACTTATTTGGCACTCGGAAGCAACTATGCGCAGAACTAAAGTCGACTATAGATTCGACGAGGTTGCACTGAAGATATTTTCATTGCACAGCCATTCGTACATTTTACGCAGGCGCTCCGTACACCCACCATCTTATTTATGCACCTTTTGGTTGGAAACGAATGTTGAGCATACTCGATTATGCACGTCCCTGGCGATGCCCGTAAATTAAAGATATGTAGCCTCCGAACTTCACGAGAAAAGTTCCTTATGGTCTTGGTTTTTGCGGAATTTCTACTTTAAGTTGGTTCTCAAAACTTTCGGGGACGATCACATCGGCCGGTGAAACGTCCAAATAGAAAAACCCCTAACACAATTTCCAAAGTCAGAAAAGAAAATAATATCCCCTCAAATGTTTCGTATGTCCTCGGTTTCCGATATCACTGAAGTGAGTTATCAGTGTGTGGAGGAGCCTTTTCATTTCCTATCCTGTACATGCATATGATGCAGAACAATTGCCGTAGTCTGAGTACTCCAATGCTGAAAGGGAACCAGTCTCAAAACGGCTACTTTGCACCTAAACGTGAAAATTAGGGTGGGGAAAGTCCAGGACCAATTCACGTGTAAGGTAATCAAAATGGAGATCGTGTTTGCATCTTAGCCGCTTCTTGCCGAACTAATTTCAGTCATGTGACCAGAAGTTTAAAATGGTTTTGAAGTCTGCAAAAGAGCGGTTGGCATTTAGGACCAATTAATAAGCCATCACTGTACGTTGGAGGGGGGTATTCGTGCACTAACAACCAAACCAAATACCACAGATTTATCACACAGACAAGAGAGTACAATATTCAGCAAACCAGCGAAACCGTTAAGGCTCACTGAATCTGAAAGTATGGTGTCACAAATTTTAACAAACTCGTAGCAATCCTTGTCCTCTCAGGGGACTCAAACCCACCCAAACACCCTTCTGTGGGATTTCGTAATTCAGCTAGTAAAACACAAATACACGGGCAAAGTCCAGGCATTCGTTCAAATGCCACTGCAGACAACAACTTTTCACGTGCGCATCAAAACAACCTGTGTTTTGATTTACAATCCCCTGAAAAAGGAAACAAAGACGAGAACGAGTGGGCCATCTCAGAAATCAGATAAATGCAGCTTAGTGCCCTGGACATAGATCCCCGTATTTCACAGACACTGTAGCTGGGATCCACCGTTACCAACATCAAATAGTCAGCTGAAACTGTTTCTTACATTCGGGAGTCAAATCAAAAAGCACTTTCGAATTTCAATATATATGTTTTGCCATGAACATATCATAGTTATCTTTGGAAATACAATAATGATTAATATGCATTCCCGACCTCAAATAATTGTACATAATTTGGACCCCTTTGACCTGATGGCTGAACCTCGGGGAAAGAACATGTGAATGAGAGCGGAAAAAAGATTGACTTGCAGTCAGGATAATTTACCCGGGCATACTGTTGAGGTTGCGTTCAAAAGGCATGCCAAAGTTAGGCCGCAAAAAATCAGTAATTTCACTAGTGTCTTGCTTCATGGAATGTCACAGACAATGACATGTAACCTGGGTACTATATGCCATTTTCCGTTGTAATTTTGTTTACATTAAACTCACTGTTCGACCGGTGCATTTGCGTCACAAAATAGATTTTAGTTCACCCAGGATAGAAGTTGCCTTAAAGACCCATTACGAAGAAAAATATTTTCTCCTGGACTGATTGAACTTTGCTAACACTAACCGTTTATGGGGTTGGCCTCAAACCCAATTATCCGTGAGAATTTCGGCATATACTGCCGTATTCTTACAGATAATCAAAGATGGCTCGGATTTTTCTTGGTTGTGAAGAAATATACGAGTCCTCAGTCGGTTTACAATTCTAATATTGATAATGATCTGGAAATTCCCATATTTTGCGATTTCCCAAGGCTATGACTTTTCATCACTCTTGAAACAGCAAGTAGATATGCCAGAATAACTGGATGTCATGTTTGCAATTGTACAATGGTGCAAAGAAAATATTGCTTTTAATGGCGTAACCAGTTTTGTAATTATTGCCGCTCATTAGTTAAATGTTTCTGGTACCCTACTGTTCAATTAATCCTATACTTGTTTACTGTGCATTTGGCCTTGACATTACAATCAGATTTAAGTCACCAGGATTGATTATGAAACGGAATCCATTCTGTGAATAAAACAACCGTAACTTAGTCAAAAATCTGGAAGCTTTTGCCCCGCTTCTGAACATCGAACTAGACCCTACAGCCACAGTAGAATAAGCTTTCAGCGAAATCTGATGAAGATTTTCTTTTCTTGTTCCATAACAAATAAGCTAAGGGGACTACTTGTGGGCCAACTCAGTAGTAGAAGTTGATCAATGTGAGTTTACGTCGAGATACCAATTATTACCCCCCCCCCTCGGGCTGCGGCCGGTCAGAAGTTTGCGTTAGTTATTCTATCTTCACTTCTTTCCCTTTCTTGCTACACCAGAATGGCATTCCCCTGTGTAGACTGTCCGTAACTTTATTCTTCCATGACCAACAAAACTGATTCGGTTCATTTATTTTTCCGATGAGGCTAATCTACGAATATGAGTACATTTATTGTCGATAAACTTCCCGCACCCGGAGCCCATTCGTCACCAAAATCGGTCACTTATGTATGTGCTCTGCGTCAGGAATGGCTTTAAAAAGTGTTATTTACATCCCACTTCTTTTCTAACCGATGAACATGGAAAAATTCTGTAACCGTGCTAATAGTTCTGCATGCTTATTTTTTGATAAAAAAAATGCTATTCCGCTATATGCAAGTCGTAATAACAAGAGTTGTCAGAAAATAACACGTTAAAAAGGGATGCGAGTAATCCACCGATTGAGCAGTTCCTCGGAACCGGACACCCTTTTCCCGACTCGAGGAAAGAGAGGCGAACGAATTTTTCGATAGTAAGCTCCGTCGATCAGACGACCGGTATTTTTGCTATCCTCCACATCCACGAGATACTCGACAGGGGATGTATCAACCAGATGGGATAAGCAAAGAATCACTAAAATGAAACGGACAAAGAAACACCATCCTCAGTGTTACAATGTTCAAACAGATGACACTTTGAGAATGTTCGACTTCACTTCAGTTATCTGATGGAAGATATGGTTTTCCAGAAAATATGAAGTATTAGTACAGCAGTTAGCACATATTGATACAATGAGTCCGGCTAATAAAAACAAATTGGTTGGGTTAAACGGCCAAACTTTTATTCACCAAAAACGATTCCTGAGTCACAACAAAAAACTAGGGAATATTACTAAAGACGCATATTCATCCTACCCGGTAGAAGTCTGGCAAATCCAGCTAAAATGTTGGTTTTAATTGTGATTGTTATGCTGAAGCAAAATCCGGTCGAGGGATCTGTTAATATTTCTGCTTGTTCTATCATGCCTTTTGGAAAATCAAAAATCCTAGGGAAAGTGTTTGATGGAATGAGTAGTTTTTGAATGCACAAATTTGGTCACTATTTTTTTTATAATCACCAGAAGTTAATGTTCGTATTTAGGAACAAGAAATGACGTAAAAAACACGTTACTCATTAGGTTCACCGCACTTACAGTGGAACAAAAAACGATGGTACTAAGACGTGTAGGTGTGTAACCTGGCATAATATCTGAGTAGTTCATTTTCTGGAAGTCAGTGACTGTCGAATGATGAGCACAGCGATCGTCAATGAGTAATTAGTACAGCAATCAGACGTTTTAGCACATACTATCCGATCAAACCTAATGAACGCAAGTGTATTATCGCCAAGTCCATCCAAAATAGAACGAAAAACACCAAGCAACGTTTAAATTGAATTTTTACTGAAAACAAACTGTATGTAACAAAATGCATCGTGAAATATCCCCTACGATGTTGTGCACAGACCCAGTGTAGAGAAATTCACTATACCAATCAATCAGCTTAAAGAGGATGGCTAAGTTTTTTTAACATATATATATATATATAACGAGTCCTAGTTTGAATCGAAACGTCAAAAAAAACGTAACTCAGTGTGGGCCTTCTAACCTCTAATATATATCTATATATATGGATTTTTCAACATATACCGATGTGTACGTATATTGCACAAGTCTGTAAGAAGACAATATACCACCCAAAATATTACAGTAAAAATGAGGGAATAAAAATCCTTTGATAAATGGGAGAAAAATACTTACCAGTTCTAGTTGTTTCCACATGCCATATGGGTAGGTAGTTACGGGGTGTTCGACTGACTTTATTCACCCTGTTGGTAATTTTTTTGGCTGCATGCCGAAGTGTACCCCGAGACGTGGAAAATGCATCCCGCCCTTGATAATCAATGAACACGGTTTACTGTAACATTTTCCTCATGAATTCCATCTACTCGGTAAGGACGGCGTGAAATGTTCATTTGTTTTTCGTAGTTGCACTTCTCAACTCGGAAAAGTCTAATTGTTTAGCACAGAATCTCAAATACTGATCACTAGGCCTGAGTCTGGTGAACGTATACAACGAAGTGCTAGTTCTGTTTTACTAGACCCAATAAAATATTAATTAGATAATATTATTTGTACTAATAATTGCCTTGTTATTTTTAAAGTGAAATCAAAGGAGAGACGATCGTCTGATTAGATGGCAGTCTAATTTTTTCAGTGGATATATTTAGGCAACAATAGACGATGCTCTTCCAACGTAATAAATAAAGAATTGCGAAAAAGGCTGAAGTACACGAAGGACGAAATACTTACCACACACTGCCATAAACGGGGGTAGGTGGATTGCTAAACCCATTGATATTCGCGCTGAGAAGGAAAACAATAACAAAACAAGGTCAGTTTTTTTAAACTTCCCATTCCTTGACTGTCGGTAATGATTGTGAAGATCTTTGGTGTTGAAGTTCAGGTGCTAAGTTAAGAAGCACAGAAACACGATAACTATTTTCGTTTATGTGGTGGTAGATGGCAACTTGCTGAAGCCCGGCTCGTTACCACACCTGGCTTAGTTGGATCTTATGCGATTCAATGCCAATCTAAGTTCCAGGGTAAAGCTTGTCGCACCTCTCCGTGTGGCGAGCCTTAATGAGTGTCAGAATTGCCTCCTCCACTACACTTATGCTTCAGACATGCCACAAAAATCACTCCTATCCTACCCGAAAACAGCAGACTGCTACGTTCATATCTGATCATCAAGCCTCTAATCTAATAAGTGTGATAAATTTTGAAAATGTCGCACTTTCACTTCATTGTTATTGTTCGGTAGGTCTTCTGGAAATGAAACACATACTATCATACAGGTCTATTTGAGTCTAGATTTCTATATAAACATACATTGTGTAAGTCACGATTCATTGTGTTACAACGGTAGGAGACTGGTTTCTGTAGAAAAACAGGCCTATTTAGATACAGTAAAAAACACTTCATGTAATAGTGGGATGGGGATCTTAAAGTTTTCCAAATGTAGACATTATGAAAACTCAGTTTAATCTGATCCATTCGTTGCAATCAAGTTGGCAACGATATAGCTGTAAATGACATTCTCGTACTGATTGAACTCAGTTCGAAAATTACAAAGTGCATGGTTTTGACAGTGTCGAAGATCGCATCTGTTTTCTAATGGCAATGACTAACTCCCCTCTCCGATTGCTTTGTTTCTTCTACGTTTGGTGTTTTGTTCGATACGTATGCAGCTATATGCTGTACGAGTTGCATTTAGAAAACCGTCATAATATTTAGCCAGTTTGGAGTGAATCTGGCTTTTATGTTTCGCTATAGTTTTTTGGTGAAACCGTAAAGTAACTTTATATCTGACAAGAGGGCAACAAGAATCTCAACTCTTGTTTCTTTTCTTTTAAACGATAACTAGCGTTCTGTGGAGGAACGAACTTGGAACATTCATAACGATCGAGGAAACAAGCGACATGTTCATACCACTCCCATTGTTTATGTCGAGCAGTGAGATTTCCATTGTGAAATTTTGTTCGGCAACTGAAGTACAAATGAGAAACTAAAGTAACAAACCGATGTGCTGCCTAAAAGTCATATATTCATAGATCTTTGAAAGCATAAAGAATATGTCATCTGACTGACCGCCACACAGTCACAAATTCCATTTAACTCACACATTGTCTTACTTTAGCAAATAGGATTTTCATAGGCTTGAACATATTTAAGCTATTTGTCTTTATATGTAGTTCTTTCAGAGACTCACTTATTTAAATGACGTGGACGACGAGAATGAGAACCACAAGACAACTATCTTTGAAACAGCAACCATTTATAATATTCTTAAAAAGCGTCAGCAACCAATCACAGAATGCGTTGAATCTGATTTGCTATGCCATGAGATTCACCCCCTCTAAGGGATCAAATGAAAACTTCCCAAGACATCGGGTTTTCCACCCAACGTTATAATACCTTGAGTGGATGAGAAAATTAGTGAGATGCAATAATTTAAATCAACATTAGCTGAATAATGTCACATTCGTTTCTTCAGTCGAATTAAAATATGCATTTCATGGAGAATATTCTCCTCCACGAACTATGATCTGGTGGATGCTAATTTGATTTTTTTAATGCCCAGATCATTATCAATCAAATTTGGTATCTAGCGTAAAATGATTGATTTTCATAAAAGTGCACAATAAATATAACTGAAAAACAAAACGGATTTTTACCTTTCCGTGTTCTCGGTTAAATGTGAATTAATAATCCACGCAAATCACGCAATATTCTGACGCTGGTCTCGAATACGGAAGTTTCAACTATGTCAAGTTGCAGGGATGAACAAACCAAGTCGGGGATGGGGTTGGTGTTCCTGGGACAGTTGTGGCCGAAAAATTTGAATGGAACTGACATTCTGGGTAGTTTGTTGTACTTTCTACTTGGAGCCAGTTGAATCTAAAAAAGCAGACTTAGGATAGATTATCCTCGTTTATTATGGAACACGTATTTACATACAATTCCCATTTTCTGGGTAAACCCGAAAGATGTTTGGGTTGGAATACGCATGTGCTTGTTCCAACTAAATTTAGACCAAACTAATATTTGAAACGGTTCAACGGAAGTTTCAGTATAGCTGTATTCAACGGTATTTCGACTTTATTTCGAATATTATTTCAAGATGCTAGAGAGGAAAGTGACCAAGCTATCAATAACCACCGGATGAGTCACGTGATTTTATGAAATCCTTGATGCCGAATTGTCACATGCTTGCTAGATTACCACAGAACTCACACAGAGACCAGCCCGGTACGGTCTCTAAATCAATGCACAAATTACCTTCTGTGTAAAATTAACGTCGAACTTGCAATGTCTGGTTTGAATGGCAGTTGCACCTTATGAAATCGTACTGGCTTGTGGGAAACATACAGGTACCCAGTCACGAAAAATGTTGAAATACGGCGTAATCAGTGCGCAGCGTCATATGACACCAAAGGTGAAGAAAAACTGAAGGGGCTACATCATCAACAAATTTCTGATAATTCGGAATGGTTCTTCTTGTACAATGTACTTTCATATTTAAAGGCACTCCGTGTATTTTCTTTGGTATTCCCAAATCCGGCAGAGAACATTTCGCTGGTGTCACGCACTTTGCAGTAAACGAATAAGTGCAGCGGAACGGACTGATTTCATGATATGTTTCTTTTCTACAGTAAGGTTTGCGTAGCGCAAACTTGACGAGCAGCCATTTATGCAGAAACGGTTATTTGTTTCTGGAGCAGTTTCGTTCATCCACCAGCAAGAGAAACGTACTAAGAGAAACAAAAACGCATAATTTCAGACAATATGTCTTCTTTCTGAAGGGTAGCACTTCTTGGAACACGAACAATGTTGAACGAAATATAGTGCGCTTTAAAGCTCTGATTATCCATTGATGTCCCCAATGATCCCAAAGAAGTTCAGGTGAGAAAATAAAGGGATGCACGAGAATTGAGTCCGTTGGACAGGAGTGTGCCGGGCACGATCACATATTTCCATTAAAGCTTCCGACACATATCGGCGAGAGGAAGATCCGAATGCTAAAAGAAATAGAGGAGACCTGATTACCTGTATCGATAGGTTTTGTTTGGCAATCATGAAGTTAATTATGTACATTCAATGAAGGACATTAGCTACTCAGTTGATCAGTATCTCCATAAATTTTTTCCATATATGAACACTATTACAATGCCTCTATTTACAGTCCTTTTTACATACAAAACAGCATTCTGCCTTTTGATTCTTTCCCTTTTCTCCCTTCCGTTGCTGCGTAACAGTTTTATTCATTCGTGAAATATCAAATCAAATCAGAAGTCTGTGACACTTTAATACCAAGAAAACTGCAAACTCTCAACTTCTCTACCAATGTGTTTTTTCCTGCCCTCCTCACTTGTTCTCCTCTTGATTTTGCATGTCTTCTAAAAATGGCTTTAAATTCATTCACCGGGAACCGTCAATATTTCATACCAGTTTTCTTTCGAGTCGTGTGATCGAAATTTGCTCGCATGTGAAGACGTTTGTGCACGAAATACTTTCTTATCCCACCCATTCCATCCATGCACGATGTTCTGTCTGAATGTTACTTTGACTTTCCCACACCATCTAAATTTCGTGCTACAATCTTAGGATTGAATGCCTTCAAAAACGAACTACCCTTGACTGAAGTGAGTGCTTCAACAAACATTCAAAACTAACCACATCAGTTGTCAGTAGTATGTTTCGCATACGGATGTATGAACAACACTTACCCGGAAGTGCACGACCGATATAGTGGTTATTGTCTCTCGTCAGTTACGTGTACTCGGCTGTCTCCTGTCTAACCATTCGACAAGTTACCTTGTGGTTCCAAAATGGACTTATCATTCACTCAGTTTTCCATTGATTCGCGGTTTTACTAAGGAAACAATTACTACCGCTAAAACGTAGTTTTGACAAGTGCGACCTCGTGGTCTTGACTACGAAACCAGATGTTGCAAATTCCATTGTTCGTCGACAACAGTCCATTTTTATCCACGTCGTGGATGTGATTAGCACTCTATTGGAAAAATTTCACCTTCCTTCTTACGAGTCTTCATCGGGCATTTCCCACAGCAATTTACGCCCACAAATGATTGTGTCACTCTTTCTTGTAATACCAGAACACAGACATTGAGTTGTGAATACTAATGAGACCCACAGTTAGAATTTTGTTTACGAAACCTTACTGCCGATTCGACTGTGTACAGGTAGTGTCTATATAAAGAACTAAATTAAAAATACTTCTGAGAAGGTTTACTATTTAAATAAGCCATGGTAACGGTTTACGTTGCTTGTGATGTTTCCCTACACAGGCTTGCAATGAAACTGATGCATTAATTTTCTGAAAATTCCTGTTATTGAAGTCATTATGTCAAGTAACTGAGTTGATCCATTTATCCTTCTTGAATTTTTTATTTGTCTCAGTTCACTGGGCCACAGCTTTTCCGAATAAGGCATTTTCAGTGTTTTCATTAGCACCGTACCAGTATCGTTGTCTTCAGTTTTCTACATTCAGCTGGCCAGTGCAACAGAATCAATTTGTCGCTCAGTCGATGACTTGGTCCAAGGGTCTTAACAATGCCGGGACAGTGCTTCTGCAAAAAAGATGTCAGGCTATGAAAACCAAATGCGCTGGCATAACAATGGCATTAGAACCAGACGCGGCATGGCACAGTCCTGGGGGCGATTTTCTTCTCTCGAGTCAGGCGTCAAAATGGCTGTTGGCAGGGCAGTAAGACGATAATATTCGAAGCATATTGGCGTCGTTACCGTAAGGGGAGACTGTGACCTGGTGCAGAAGTGCAAGGTGGCTTTGTTTCGGTACGGATGAACCATGCAACAGTCAGAATGGATTGTCCGGGCTACGGGACTGCCCGACAAGCCCATCCGCACTCAGGTGAATGACACACGGGCTGAGACTGAAAAAGCTGCGGGTCACTGCGTAGAGTGGGGAACCAACCGTTCGCCCTAATTGTTACTGGGACAAAGCGGTTTGACTTTGTGACAAGCTCACGGACCAACGGAGCGGCACTAGAGACGAGGTCCGAAGAAGAGACGATTAAGTTGGGAGACCGGGGCCAATCGGTCAAAGGACCCTAACCTGTGCATAAGAGCCATCTGATTATAGCAAAAGAATCAGCCGTGCAGACCCGCTAGAAGCCATTTTAATCACTCTCAAGTTAGGCGGAGCGAGAATGGACTTGAATCAAGAAGACCGACCCAAGGCGCTAGAGGTAACAAAAACGGCAATACGATTATAAAACAGTTATCAACATGGAAAATCGGCGATTTAGCCTTACGGTATCTTCTGTGTGACTGCAACTCATTCTATTTAATGCTGTCGGCTGACTGCAAAATCGCTCAATATATTTAACCTATTTCAGATAGATGTAAAAACTAGTCTCACTGTCAGGATTTTCCGGAAACTTCAGTGAGACTGATTGGCCTCAGAGTGGAACTGTAAAATATCATAATAACCGGTAAGCAGCTCTAATTGCAAAGTTTATGGAAAATTATTTGTTAATGCATCACTGTCCTATGGGCATTTACAGGTCTGGAGTCGTCAAAGGAGTGAGAGGTACAGATTGGATTTATGATCAGTTTGTATCCGTTTGCAAGTAATTCATAGACACTGTATACTTTCAGGTTGTTACGACAGATTAGCAACTATAATACAATAAATTCATATCGTCTGCATTACCATCAGTATTAGTATTAGTATCGTTACTAGTGCTACTATAGAGTACTCAGACGTCTCCATATTTGGACGTAGTGTCTTTAAGGCAAGCTGACTGACTGCTCAGTAAGTTATAGTTAAATTAGGATAACTCTGCATTTGAAATGATGAATTGAGGTGAAGTGAAACTTTATATTACCTGGAAGAAAGAAGTTGAAGCTTATTAACCGTAACCCCAGAGTGAAAGTGCTTTCCAAAATCGTGTCCCACAAATCAGCTGCTCCCTAAGGATATTTAACGTACTACCAATGCTACTACCACTTCCAACGAAATTAACAATAATGTTGCTGCTACTATTATCGTTATTTCTAAGGTTATTACTACTATTCGTCTTACTACTGCTAATAGTGTACAAGTCGCCACCAAATAGTTGCAGCTAAGAGGTGATCCAAAGCGACTGATTTTTTGGCGATTTATGTACATTTAGTCACTTTCACAGGAAGCATAAAATAGGTGTACGGTCTCTCATTTCAAAAGAAATAAGAATCCATTCTTTTGTCCCTCACAAGATTAGTCTTAACATCACGAGACAGGTATTACCACAATGACCTTGACTACCGGTTTACTAATTGTCCGGAACTCGCATGTAATAAAACTGAATGTGTATCTAGCACGTGTAACGACAGAAGTGTGCACCACTGAATCCGAGCAAGTGCCTCAAGCAAGCAAAGTGGATAAATGTAAAGAGTGCATGCCATGATCCAAACTCAGTTATAATTGTGAAAAAGAATCGTTCGGCCAAAAGTGAATATGCCTTGCAGTAGTCACTCAATTGAGCATTTTAGCATTAACGCGCATAACATACTGGTCAGTAACGGTCGATCACCCCTAAAAAGGGCAGTCCTAATATACTTTCAGCTACATAAGCTGTAATAAATGTCGACTATTAGAAAATGTTTATATTCTGTTTTGTGTTTGTAGCCCATGTGACAAGTAAAACGTTAAAATTCAACTGGAAACTCACTTTGAACTGTAGACTCTAACGAGCCTGATATTGTTGGTAAGACAAAATCAAGCTATTGCGCAATGCAGCAGAATCCACCATGGAATCCGGTTGTTCAGCGATTGTCAGTGTGACACACTTGTGACAAAATATTGAAAGTTTACCTCAACACTATTAAAGTATGAATAAATGGAAACAGATATGAGTTGCAATCTCACAAGTTAGTTTCACATTTTTATAGAATCATTTTAAGCGTTTCGGGTACGTTTTACTCTGTATTTTGCTGTCACTGACGTTTTAAAAAATTCTGGTAAAGCTGGTGGCCATAATAACGTTTTACACGCGATCACTTTAATATCAATCTCAAATCTCCCAGGGTAATCCATATGCCAAAATATGAGCATTCTGGAACACTTTTCGTATACTAACCATCGCTTTTATAAAACGTTACTGGTAGAAGATAATTAAATGATCATGATTATAACGGAAAATATTTGTGCATTTGCTCATACAGAACTGGAAGTCATGGGTCAGAAGCAAACGGATAATCTTCCGTCTTCCGGGTGGGTGATATAATCTGAGCAGCTAGCTTCAAGGCTCTCCACTTATCTACTACTCGGTCCTGGATGTTTGTCCCAGTTTATTTGGATCATGTTTCTAGTCTGATCGACTTGAAGGTTGCAGAGCATAGCTGTCGCGTTTGGGCGAATAATGTAATACCTGGGGAAATTTACACTGTCATTGTGACTTTACCGTGGAAATGTCTGTGAATTCACGTGGGTTGCACATGGAACTTAATTAACTGACATGAGGATCCTGAGAGCACCATCCAAGTTGTTTGCATGCTCTCCCATTAGTTTACTCTATGGCTAGTTTGTGCTCTATTCTCACCAAGGGGTTATGTGTTACTTTACAAATGAAAACTAAAAGCGAAGCAAATGAAAAAAACGAATACTGTACACCCCTAAGCAAAATTTGAAGGAATTTTTGAAATTACACCGAAAACAAAGCAATTTACTGCACCACAGTTTGAATGAAGTGCTCCCACGGACCCATCTAATTGGGTTTCCATTTGTTTTCTCACGTGTCTCATTTGTTGAGAGGCACCGAGGTAATTGAGATATACTTTACGGCCACCCGTTAAAAGTTCATCGAGATAATGGAAGACAAAACCGGTGAATCACGTTTTGAAAACACGTCACAATACGGATAGTATGGGGTCGTCCTCCACACCGTTTCTGTTATGTGCTGAAAATTCCTACTCCCCAGAATCACACTAATGCTGACAAGTGGGAAACAAAAATGGCACGTGATGTAGGTTAACATTAAATGCGCTTTATCACAAGCCATATATTTACGAGTTTTAATAATTAAGCTAGTCTTCTGAGATTGGACAAAATGAACCCTAACTGGTAGTCTTGTTCAGTGGTGCCTGCCAAAAGCGTGGTGAATAACGTGTTAATTGGAGATTGTGACTCAAAAAGCACGCGCAGTTAGGAAGATTGCCTCATTCACAAAGAGATTTTCAAATCTCCGACTGAACTTCGGTTAACCTGAAAATTAGAAAACCAAAAGTTTGAGTAGATGACCAAACAAATTGTTAGTTAGCAGATATGCACAGTAAAGATTATGTGCTCCAATATTTTCCACAAATGATCATATTCAAGAAATATCAGTACAGCGTAACAGTATGTCAATTAGAAAGTGATGGTTGTCTGTTTCTATAACGATAATGGCACTGTATTTTCTGCAGTGTTACCGATTAAATGGATCGATCGACGTGTGGGCAGTGCCATTGAGCGCATGAAGCTAAAGACAGAAAAACAGGCAAAGTCATTATTGATTAAAATATCGCACTTAACTATCTGGGATGGATTTTTCCGTCTGTAGTGATTACCTCAAATAACTTCTCCTTGGAATTCAAACCCAGGATGAATCAAGGCCATATACACTACCAGTGTTTCTTAACAATGGGTACTTGTGACTGAGCAGAATTATCTCGGCATTTCAAACGAAAGGATTTTATTCTTCACCGCATTAATCACAAGAAATTCATCCGAATCATTGGAAAACTGAGTGAATGATAAGTCCATTTTGGAACCACAAGGTAACTTGTCGAATGGTTAGACAGGAGACAGCCGAGTACACGTAACTGACGAGAGACAATAACCACTATATCGGTCGTGCACTTCCGGGTAAGTGTTGTTCATACATCCGTATGCGAAACATACTACTGACAACTGATGTGGTTAGTTTTGAATGTTTGTTGAAGCACTCACTTCAGTCAAGGGTAGTTCGTTTTTGAAGGCATTCAATCCTAAGATTGTAGCACGAAATTTAGATGGTGTGGGAAAGTCAAAGTAACATTCAGACAGAACATCGTGCATGGATGGAATGGGTGGGATAAGAAAGTATTTCGTGCACAAACGTCTTCACATGCGAGCAAATTTCGATCACACGACTCGAAAGAAAACTGGTATGAAATATTGACGGTTCCCGGTGAATGAATTTAAAGCCATTTTTAGAAGACATGCAAAATCAAGAGGAGAACAAGTGAGGAGGGCAGGAAAAAACACATTGGTAGAGAAGTTGAGAGTTTGCAGTTTTCTTGGTATTAAAGTGTCACAGACTTCTGATTTGATTTGATATTTCACGAATGAATAAAACTGTTACGCAGCAACGGAAGGGAGAAAAGGGAAAGAATCAAAAGGCAGAATGCTGTTTTGTATGTAAAAAGGACTGTAAATAGAGGCATTGTAATAGTGTTCATATATGGAAAAAATTTATGGAGATACTGATCAACTGAGTAGCTAATGTCCTTCATTGAATGTACATAATTAACTTCATGATTGCCAAACAAAACCTATCGATACAGGTAATCAGGTCTCCTCTATTTCTTTTAGCATTCGGATCTTCCTCTCGCCGATATGTGTCGGAAGCTTCAATGGAAATATGTGATCGTGCCCGGCACACTCCTGTCCAACGGACTCAATTCTCGTGATGTAACATTAAACTCTTTAGTTTGAGCTCACAGGCAGAATGTACAATATATGATGAAATCGTAAATATTCTTTCCATAAAAATATGCAAACTGCAGCTGAATTTTATGGCGGTTGGAAATTTGAGATTGGATTGGTTTCACCAATCGCAGAAAGTGCCAGATAATTGGTGGGTTATGGAACTTCCAAGGGTTTCAAAAGCATAAATTCGACACCGGAAGCCAATTCAAATATACGTTTGTTGTAAAAGCAATAGGACGTCGCGTGTGACGATACCCAAATGAACGTAATTCGGTTGTTCTGATTTTTCTGGATAGGGGCTGGTGGCGCAGCGGTAATAAATTTTCTGTTTCAAATCCCGGTTTCGACGAAAAATGCGAAAGGATGTTATATCCAATGAGAGGGATACTAGAAAATGTTTTCCCGAGGGCACCATTGCCCCGAAGAATCGAGGTTTGTGCGTACATCTTGCAATCAGAAGGGCTGTTAATAAAGCGAATTAAAACCTCGAAAATTGACCCTTAGCTGAATTCGCAAGTGAAAATTATTTCATCAGGTGGGAAAAAACTATCAATCATGAACGGTCGCAATGGATTTTTTCATTGAATTTGGGCCTAACGTCACTGAGTGTTCAGCATTCAAATAATGACTAAATAGAATTTTGTTCCTCGGGCAAAATAGAACATTTCGATTTAAATATATGCTACCTGTTAGGATTTTTATTTTGTGCACAGTTCTTGGGTTGGTTGCTTCAACAAAATGTACTAAAAATCAGATGAGTATAGTTCATCAATCTAAATATCGTGTAGTGTGCTAAAACTATCGTTTCTAAACGTCGCTTGCTTTTAACAATAGCGAAAATGTTATATTCCGTTTGTACCTACCTACCTGTTCATAGTAGTACTTGCATTATCGTATATCAGATGATCTCTCGTAACTTCATGCCGATTCCATGAAATCCCTTTCCGATGTTGTTTGTTCCCTGATATTTTAACATCCACCTGTGCCATGTAAAAGGTAGACCTTCTCGGGGTTGCAATTTATGAACAGTCTTATAGCCAACAGTCCACCGACACGAATGAATGGGCAGAGTATATTTGCCAGAATCAATTTTCTAGGCATATGTACTGCCCGAAGCCAACTCCGTAGACCCTGAGGTGTTGGCTTTCACTGTGAACTGCGACAACAACAATCTGGATCGGTATTTCAATAATTGCAGCGGTAACATATGCAACTAGTAATAATGTACTGTGTTAGAATTTGTGGCATACAAACGAGCACATCTTTTTCCTAACTGCTGACGCTAATAACGTTTTGATCACTCTTAGTGCGTTGCACGGTTCTCAGTCGACAAATATTACTGGCGTCTTGATCCAAACTTTCGTCAGTGCACATTCAAACTCATCAGCTTAATTTCTCTTGCTATCTAATTCCATGTTTTCTCATTTGGGTTCAAATCCAAGATCTTTGGCAGTCGTAGGATTGATCATATCCAACTAGCGCTATTGCAACGATTTTGCGCTCGTTAAGGATGTGTGTCATTGCTTCGGGACAAGTGATCTAGTGTTGTTGCAAGTAACTTCTTTCCTTTTTTGTAGGTGTTCTTGTCTCCCATACTCCCCAGAGAAACGGTGCATAATCTCTATCGTGCAAGTACTGTTGGACCAATACTCTCGAATCATACTGGTCGACTTTCTCTAAACTGACCACTCCAGAACGGCGACGGAGTTGTTACTGTTAAGTGTTATGATCGGCAATCTTCCACAGTTGTACATCCATATGTGTCGGTAATTAACGCCAACCGCCTCACCTAGGGAGCACATCACTTCTCAGCACGCGATGGCGTTTGAGACACGTGCCAAAAGTCCGGAAATTGGAAAATGTAAAATCACTTAGATAAGCCGCTCAAGAATTCGGGTGACACTGGAACCAGTTCGTGCAAGTAACATGACAGGAAGCACGGCAAGGATCTGTAAGCGAATACAGAGAAATTCATTAAAGTGAAACACTCTCGTAAAGGGTACGTTTTACGCCGTGTGTATGGAAATTCATCAACAAAAGTTTTGTGCCCTCAAAATTTTCATATTACCCCATTTCTGGGGACATTGAAGCGACCATTCTGAAAGATGCATGGGTAATAGTGCAAAATGTGTAGATGCGGTGATAGTGAGTGAAGTGGGTGTTTCATCCTAAAACCTCCGGGCATCCTTTAGGCACAACTTCCACGAGTTTCGATAACACCTCGTTTTCGGTCGGAGCCGTTCTCAACATTTCCACTAATCAGAAGGATGCCCCAGTATTCGCTTCATGTAATAAGAGGTTATTATTGGATGTGTAACTATTGGAATGCTAACCACAATATAATTGTTCTTATTATTATTAGTCAAATGATCACATGCTTCGAGTAATTTTTAGGCTGGTGCAAGGGCGCTAGGTTAGAAGTATAACTTAAATCGCTATCGTACGCCATTGGAAAGTACTTCTGTTATTGAGAATAAGGATATTAAAGTTGTTTTATCCATTTTAGCACTGCTTTGATTGAGAGCTGCACTGACAGCCACGCTTCTCCTTAGCACATCACTTAGACATTTCTTTTTGTCATCAAATTCACAGAATATTTGATTCATATACCACGAAGAGTGCAATCCAGAAGAACAGATAAACAACAGACCTGAGTGAAGCTCATTCGGCTGTTTTACAAGGCTGTCATTGAGGAAGAAAGAAATCCAGTAAATTGGTCTCCTTGTACAACAAATAAGTACAATTTAGTAATTTTAACTTTTGGCTTTGCGAGTACAACATCACTGAACTATGTCCACAGTAATCATTGATGTCAAAAGATTAAACGGAATAAACTTTCCGGTAAGATTATTTATTGTTTGAAAACTCACTTCAAACCAAAAGGCTACAGTTATTTCGCGCACGAGATATGTAAGCAGAGGTGATCATTTTATCCATTCTCATGCAAGGGGCATGTCAAAGTCAGATATTATATGGATAGAAGGGTGCACAATATATCATCCTAAATGCTACGGAGTTCCGTTCTGGAGGGAAACAGCGGCTCCACTGATTATTATTCGTTTGAGAACCCTGAAGCCTTTCGATTTCTTCACTGTGGTCATTTTTTAAACTGATAGTCGTTGTTTCTTCTTGCCGGAAGCTAATTCAATAAAGTTTCGTGTTTACGCATTTTTTACGGCTATTGATGTAGTACCCATGGTGGTTGCTAAATTCCATCTAAAATTGTTGATGGGGTAGAACTGTTGAGCCGCGAAACTTGTCCGTCACGTGCATTCTCTTGCATTTTCTTTTGCTGAAAGCTATATATGGTTACTCCAGGTTTCATTGATGTTATGTACAGTGACTGCTTACCAATTAGATTGCCGGATGAGAATATATCACAGTGCTATCAAATTATGGAGTTCATATCACACAAAATTAATGCATGCCCCAAGTAAATAGAGTATAATACAAGTACAGCATTCTGTTGCCACTGGACTGAAGGATCTTGTCTCGGACGCGTTGCGCTTCGCTTCCGCATCAACAAGAAAAACCTATCAATTATATCTAATGTTCTAATATGACAAATCTTAAGCAACAGCTGGTCAAAATAATCTGCATGGAGAAAGGGTAGATCAATTCGCATGGAGAAGCACATAGTTCCAAAGGATGTTTCTGCCGTTTAAACAGATGATTTCGCCGTTCGACAGTCTTTCACCAAGGACTAACAGAAACATGTTACATCTTGACAGTCGGTAACTAAAGAACCATAGTGCCGTTATTTTATCGTGAACCAGAGCCATTAAGTTTTCACTAATTGCTGTCAAACACCCACGTTTGACTCTGATATTACGGTGACCACCAACATTGCATTTATCTTGTCAAATACACACAGGAGGAAGCAAACAGACCACATTGTGCGATTGGGACCCTTTATAAAACGCGCTTCAAAAATTGGAAGTTCACAGTCTTCAGCTTAGTGAATGGAATCCAGGAGAGAAATGAAATAAAATGATGTGACCCATACTGGGAAGAAGTTAGTGATGCAATGATGCTAACATCAAACCCAGTGTGTTCCATTTATCCGAATACCTGTTCTGGTAGCTTTCCGTGCTCATGAGTGCCCCACTCATAGGTAATGGATTTCTAAAAATAACCCTTTTACGTAAACATTTTATCGCTGGTAATCTAAAATCGTCGTCATTGTTTCACCAGATCGGATTGTTAAATCATACTACCTAACTTTGAATTTTCGTTACGTATTTGCCAAACTACAAGGGGACCATTTAGAAGGAAACGAATAAAAACTTTTATGTTGGTGATGTGTTGTTGTCTCCAGGGTGCTGCATACCACCCATTATGAAATATGCTGCTTTAATGTCCAGCGCACGTAAGCGCAGATGACACATCTAACCGTCAATCAACTTCGGTTCAATTTTATTCGCGTTTGTTTGAACGAGAGACTAGTTACAATGTGGTAACAGTAACTGAATAAAAAACGTGAGACATTCCCCAACAAACAGAACTTGCAGCACACGCCGAAATCGATCCAATTTCCACACTAAATTTTTAGGAAGAAAGGAAACATTGCACCCAGCAGAGCAAACCACTTCCTGTTCCGGGCATATTTTCTTATGGTTGGCATCCCGGAAACACAGGGCACGTACTTATGAGAATCAAATTATTCGGGAAGTTGCGGGATAGTACAAATAGAAAATGACCACTGAAACTGCCTGTCCAGAATACGGGTCATCGATCATCAAGATTGCCGTCAGAATAATGCCTTTGTCGAGAAGTTGACACTGTTGAATAAGCCGATTAGCGAATCCGATCGAACAACGATTAGACCAATGAATAAAGATTCAGAACGCGGGTCCTAGAACAATAGTAAACAGGACTGTGAAAACGGACTGTGGGGATCAAGTGACAATGTGAATTAACTTGTGTTTGCACTAGTAGATAAAAATTTTTAAGAACCACAGTTCCTTCTCCCCGAAGTTTAGGAGCTCTCAGAGCCGATGTGCCTCTGAAAATGCATCATCAGTTAATCCCATACATGATTTATTGTACCAAGTCACAAAATTTCTGTGACTATCAGCTATTCAACTACTCTTAAATCTCGTAGTAGCTTGGCTATCAAGTCACCAGTAACAGGATCCATTGTAAAGTGATGACCAAGATTATCTCCACTCGAAATATATATCTCTGCTTCTATACATACACATGTATATTCTGGGGCATTCGGCCCTCGTTTCTAAGGTTGGCTCAGCCCAAATGACAAACAATTATCAACGAATGACACTTGTGCTTCTTCTGTGGACTCTTCGATGACTAGCTTTCATGCACACTTCTGATGCCACAGATTCAATTCTGGTGAGAAATATATATATAGTTTGATGAGGAGCAACTATTACTTTTATTAATATCGTAATTAGAGAGCAACGTCGATTCTGTTACTTATTTATCCTCACGTTTGACAAGGCACATAGCCCTGTGAATGGTCTGTGTTACCCGCACTAACCAAATCGTGGCTTGTCGGTCGTTATAATGATCACGTAAATTCACTGGTCAAAATGAATGAACTATCCAGAATTTTGACATAGCGATAGCTTAAAGCAAAAGCAGCTTTCAGGACCAAAGGATGTAAGGAGTGTATCGAAAAATCGATGCGCCTTGTATTGGTTTTTAATTGTGAAGTTTTACAATAAAAAACTTGCCTTGAGAAAGACTACCCACGGTAGTCGAAACGTTGGCGCATTGCATCTACCAACAACGTTGTGTTATTAACATTATATCAATCACAATTAAAAGCAACGTTGTTCATGGTCTAAAGCTAACAAACAATTTGGGACAAATGAACCGTTTTTTAACCAGAAATATATTTTAGATGACATAAAATGGGTTATGGCTGATTGGAAATATTGAATTTATGGGTGGAATGAAACCTTCACTATTCTTGTTGCTTTCAATAGCTTTCAAAGGATAAAATAAACGTTATTCTAGTGCAAACCAAAATTCTGTATGTAGCGCTTAGTGAGGCCACAGTTGATTGCAGTTGTCAAAAGAATCTCAAAATATTCGATAAAAGAAATAAATTGTTTTAAGCGCCATTCACTGCTCATTATATATTATTATCTATTTCGAAGAGATTTGCAAAAATTGTCGTTAGTTCAAACGAGACGTTTATATATGGCGTAATCCTCAAACATGTCTAAATAATGAAAGCTAAATGTTCTGAATTTTACCGTCTCATTTTTCTTGGTTTTTCTTGCTACTTAATGCACGCATGCACACTGGACCAACCTATCAATTAGCTACCGCGGTTATGGAATTTTGGCTTCACTGAGGAATTACGCAGCGAGGCAACATTTCAAATTCTGTTAGGACGCGTTGAATCATGTCACCTATTGCTCCCAAACTTCGCCTGAATGGACCCGCAGCCCACAACTCCGTAGTCTATTTGGGTCTACTCGAACCAGGGCCAATAGGTCTCGGTTGACGGCGAGCGCATGAATGTATGTGCTGCTACTAGATTCATTTCGAAGCTGACGTATGTGGTCATTCCGAAACTAGCAACTGATCCCGCCAATCGTACACGCAATTACCAGAAGGCTAATCTGTCGGTTTACCTGGCAGTTTTACGTGATTATTTGACGAACCACAGTAGGTCTACAGATGGGTTATTCAAAAGCGAAATGAAACATGTTTACACGCGTCAAACTTTGATCTGACTGCTAATCTCAGCCAGTTGAGTGAAGGGTCAGTATCAAATGTCTTTATTTCAGTCTAAACAACTTCGTAAATCATGGCTTGATTGTTCATTGCATACTAGGTGGATTTGTTGGTGTGCGCAAGTACCCTGGTCACATGCAAGCCATAGCATCCCGCTCCAAACACAGAGTTGAGCTTAATCTGTTAAAACATGAGTCGAGGTGGCAAATAGATATGAAATGTAAACTAATGGGATGATTCAGGTAGGCTCGTTTAGACCATCGGATTGGGGTCTGTGAGGCCCCCAGGTGACGAGTGAAGTGAATGGGTGATAGGGCTTACAACCGCTGTCAGTCTTTCCTCTTCCGTGTAGTTCCCCAATTCATTGCCTTTTGATAATGGATGGCTTACCTGTAAGAACCGAACCTCTCACAAACAACCATTCAGAAATCCGCTACTTCATGGTTTACAACACCTAATTAGTGGTCCATCACCCGCATCCACTTGCAGAAACTTCACTAGTGAATAAGGTCGTTAAACCTTGTGATATTGGGTTCGAAATGCCATTGTGAACCAATTCATTTAGAGTGATGATTAAGACGTTTGACCCACGGACTTTGGTCTTAGGTTCGCATCCTAGCTCCGGCTGGGTGGATATGCGTTTCTGATTAATCCTAATGTGGAAAAAACAGTTGCACAAAGATTCTATGATTGCTTAAGGGTGATCTTCGAACTGAAGCTAGTTGGTGATTGTTCACCAGTGGGTGTGTAGTTCGTCTGATCTGTTGCTTGCTCAGTTCTTCGATGTACAAGCCGTATCCACTAGAACTGCTTTGCAGTGACCCACCACCAACGGTTTTTTGGATGTGATAGGATTATAAACTACTTTAGCTTTACGCCGCAGTGGATTACGGCAGTTTTAAAAACCGACAAGTCCGTCCTAATTAAAAATGAGATTTTAGCTTTTTCACTTGGGTTCGTCGGCAGTGCAGTCATTTTAAAGTTCTTGGACACCATTCGCTAGGGATACAAAAAGAGACAGACGATTAAGAGTGGAACTTTCTAATCGTTAATTTATCTGATTTAGCTCCCAACTGTCCGTTCAATGTCAAATGAAATTCGGCGACATCCCTCTGTTACTGGCTTCTGCGCAGTGACAGACAGTTTCACACAAAACGATTCATTATTTTTCTGGAAGGCTTCTCTGAAGCATATGAACAATGAGTGCCTTGCACATGACCTAAAGATTGTGGTATCCAGAACAAATTGGATGATAAGAGATTTCTCCTTTTCACATCCTAACGGATCATCACCATCACTGCTCTGTTTTGCCACCGAAAACCTTTATGATACGTTGGATATGCATTGAAGATTATTTCTGTCCAGTCAAATGATACATATTCGTAGGGATTATAAGGTTCTAAAGTTCGAACTGTCTACAAGATAAATCATTTTATGGACAAAATACCTTTATTACATAGATTAGCAAGCAAACTCATGTCAAAAATCTAAACATTAACCCTGCAATGGTCGATGCGTTAAAACGAAATTGCGTATTGCAAATAAATTTCTTCAGTACAAAACTGATGCTTGAGTTTCAGGTTGCACATTGTGAAAGTTGATCGATTTTTTGCCCATAGTGAGGTGATGCATCATTGCCGAAATTACGTAGTTGTTGATCATAAGAGAAATTTGTTATTTTTACGAACGTAAATGAATAACTTTGCTAACCTAGTAACGTTCCAGGAGTCCTTATGAAATCGACCGAACAAAACATGGGCACAATCAGATACGGTGCACGAATGCTCCGTGATTCTGACTCAACGGAGTAGCTGCAGATTTGATAAAGTACAAACGCGCATGCCTGTGTGTCTGTACAAGTGCTGTCTGATACTGGTAACTTGGCGAACAAACTTATTTCCAGTGAATCCTACTCATACCATTATATCACAATAAATTAGGAGGAAATTTAAGAGGGATTGGATTAGTGAGATAAAAATGTTGGTGGAAAGGGAACTGCGGTGTTTCATGCATAACCAGCTTTGTAACTTTTAGTGTGAAGAGGAGCCTAGTTAGATGCCTCACAATGAGCAGAAAATGAATATGCATCGAAGATACTCTTGAGGCAGAAGTTCAGACAGTGAGAAGAGTGTTAATCGAAAATAGCTTCTCAGGTCTATAAATAATAACGTAATGGAGAGAGAAAAGGAAATTCCGAGGAAGATGGTAGTGAAGAGAAAGCCAGTGCACATATCTTTGCCATTCAAAGGAGACACGGTTGCAGAAATCGCACAAAGAATGAAGTACTTTAAGCCGCCAAGCATCGAGTCGTGTTTAAATCACACCGTGGTGTCAATACAGTTAAGAGATAAAGTGCCTGATACTGCGGGCTTGCTTCGTGTTTATTCGTTCGCATGTTCTTGGGGGACAAATTACATCCGCCGCGATACCAGGAGCTTGTCTGAACGCATCCGTGAGCACCACGCATGAATGGTTGGGCACTGGAACAATTGTCATCTAACAGTGCATTTATTTCACACCTAACACAAACTAACCACATCTTGAATGTGACGCAAGCTTTCCGGGTCCTGTATAAGGCCAGGGGTCAATAGTCTGGGATGGTAGTGTCGTGTCTTGAGCACAGCGCAAGCTCTCGAAATTCGTCATCAAATTCCTCCAAAGTGTACTCAAATCCCCACCCTAATGCAAACCTTAGACCACAAAATAATTAACACAACACTCTTCCATTTTCGGGCCATGCAAACTCCACGTATCCCCTTGCGACCATATTTTTATCTGACTAAACCAGTCCCTCCTAAAGTTCTTCCTAAAAATGTGATATAATTAAATGAGTATGAATTACTGCAAACAAGCTTGTTCGTCAGCTTGTGCTTATCCATTGTGCTCAATGTGAATTTTTAAAGAAACTGACAACTATATGGAAAATTTCAACTGAGGGAACGCAAATCGTGAGCTTAGCTCATATCAGTGAATCGAGAGGCTTTCGGGGATGCCGCGTGGGTCAGATGGGCTTCAGTATTTGCGCGAACTTTCTGTGTGCACAATGGGAGACTGTACATGGGGATCCTTGCAACCTAAGCTACAAGCGACATCCCGCACTTTATCAGGCTTGGTATCCTATTTCAAAACTTATTTGTTGATCTGAATGGTTCAGCAACATTTATTGAATGATTGGGACCAACCAAGTGTGAACACAGCTCTCTTAATGATAAGGATCGTTTCACTGTTTAGCTAAGTCACACTGTCCATGAATCCGTTCGAATAGAAATTTGGTCGGGAGATCAATGCACACTGTCTTACGACAACTGGTTAATGTGTTTTAAGAAAGTTAAAACAAGCTTTATGAACTTCACGGTTGCATCAATTTTCGTACAAAATTGGTCTCAATGGATTCTCGCTTTCAGTTAATCAACAGTGGCATTTTAGACTTAAATTACGCTAAGCATTAGTGGAGAATGACATTGCCATAACTCGTGACTCTGCCTGAGGTGCTGTCATTGGAACCGCTATCATGCTCTCCTAGAGTTAAGGAAAATAAGTTCGATATCGGAATCGAACTTCAAAATCATTCCACAAAACTCAAAAATCCAGCTCCATAGTCGCCGGAAGAATTATGGAAGTCAAAACGGAGCTTAATCTGTTTCTTGTTCAACTGGGCAGATAAAATGTGCACAGTAGATACACATTCTGATGAACTTTGCTTTCTACGTGAGGTTCTTCGGCAAAACCGTTATCCAAAGTGCTTCACTGAAGGGACAATGAGACAGTTTAGAGCAAACCAGGAAGCAAACAACAAGTAATAAGTCGGTCTACTTTAGTTTTCTGTTTAATGGAAGTATCCGAGTCGATTTCATATTTGGCTGGCTATCCGGTGCTGTCCATACGAAATTCAATCCCTCCCAATTTTAAGTGTTGCCTACAGAAAAGGCATCCTTTTAAAAGGTGGCATGTCAGACTCTTCATCTTCATTCCGTGAACCCTGGCGGTAGGTTAATTGGGACGAAGATTCTAAATGCTGACCACAGTAGACCATTCTCCTGTAGAATTAGGTAGGTAGGTAGGCAGCGGGCCAGTTCGGGATTTCGAACGACCGCAAAATAAATAAGATACGATAGAAGCTGCTGGATGCAAGGTGGCCGGGTTGGAAGATCCCCTAAGATTAGCGTGGTAGCCAATGCAACGACGCTGTAACAGTATTATGCCTTCTGCTATGCAAGCCTGCCTGATAGTTAGTCAGGCTGTGGTATTTCAAATCACCATGACCATATACTATCCAGTCTGTAAACTGCGCTTTGTTTATAAAATAGTAAAGTCAATTCCCGAAGCATAATAATCCAGTTCGGCAGGACAACACTCGAGTAACACGGTGTTGACGGCCTACCTGGGGTAGCCGCATGAACATTGCGGTGATACATGAAAAGGTGATTGGTTAACAAAAATCAAGTTTAATTGTTTATATTCGGGAAGACACCAGACAACACCGGGCTTTCAACTGATTCTAACCATTAGGTTTATATATATATACACCGTAATTGGCAAGTAAATACTTACGTGAACAGCCTAAACAACCAAGGCGGGGAAACTCGATACATCCATTCTTCTAACTCATTGTTTCAAGAAAGAGACCTGACTTCGAACAAAAACGCCACGAATTCGCGATTATTTTTTAAAAATTCACTTCAGTTTTGTAACAGACTGCATGAATTCGCAAAGATAGACTTATCAACCCCTCATCAGCAATATTCTACACGGCTGGATAATGGCGATGGATAATAAACTCAAAGACTGCTGTTTCGCCCAATGAAATTCACCGACTGACCAAGTCATGTTTATTATTGTAGAAAACGTGACAAAACTGAAAACCGCTTCCTCTAGTTTACAGGCTTTGTTACTTTCGTATTCGAACTCCGTGCTCGCTTTGAAAATTTTGTTGTTATTTCCTTACGCACTTGGAGGCAGAAACATCAACACAACGTTGAAATGGTGTGCACATCGACCACCGGATATGAGGATTCTTAAGTGCTAACGTTAGTTTTCGGACGCTCCTCAGTGTGCACTATTTCCGGCTGAGTGCACATCGATTGATTTCACTAATAAAACATTAGCTATCACCGCCGGTTTGATTTCCAGGATTGCACACAGTTTAGCACCTTGTTTGTTGGCACAACTGTGCACGCGCTCCCGCACACGTGTTAAAGAGACGGCTGAATTGTGTTAAACTGTCTACCGTTTTGGTCGTCTCTTTAAACATGCCATTTGAAAAGCTAAGTCTACCAGTATCGGAATACACTAACTAGCACCAGTTGCCAAGTCAGCACAACTTGCGGCACACGGTTTTGTTAATCAGCACATCACATCACTAACTTGGGTTTGAGCTTCTCCTGGTAGTTCAGGTAAGAGAGGGCTACGTGCAAATGCCCAAATGTTTAAGCCCTCTTTGCGATAAATCGTACAGAAGAAAGGCTCGATCGTATCCAGAAGAACGGAACTGAACGTTAGATCCATCAGGCATCAGTGGAACAACGGATGAACTTGAAATTTGATAGGGCCTAAGTCCGAGGACTGGCACAAAATCAGCCGGGAGTTCCAATTAGGGGACCGATTGAGGGTAGTTCGTTTTTGCGGCAAGCTCAGAGGCGAGGGTGTGTGTGTGTGTGTGTGTGTGGCGGAATTCGATGTGAAGGCCAAAGAATAGACAATGAGCCCGTTAGACGGGGACAAGCGGCAAGTGACCTTTGGTTTGAGCGGACCTGCGCAAATAGCTTGATAATAAATGAGAGAAAGTCGCATCGACCGGTCGACCATTTTGATCGTCCTTGTTTGGTTAAGCGTGGTGGGATTTAACTTAAGTCAAGACAACCAACTGAAGGTGCTGGAGATAGCAATCGCGATAACCAGCTTTTGAAACACTTCACATCCCCCTCGTTCGGCTTTAGCTGATAAGGCCTTATGTTAGTAACTGTGTGCCGAGAGATGTGGCCCAGATTTGAACCGAGTGGTCCAAGCACCGAAAACTGTCGACTTCCTGTAGATGAGAAATTCGCAAAACTACAGAGTTGTACGGTCTTGAAGTAACCCTTAGTCCCCAGGAATGAAAAATTTAGGAATTCCACTGATCATTACCATGCTGATTCGTAGCTTTCCTTTAGTGGAATGTAGAATGAACAGATTATGTTCACGACAATAGTGCCCCCATTTTGTTCATTTTAGGTGCAGTGATATGAATATTATACTACATTGGGATAATGTGATGTGGGCATTCTTCAACAACATTTTCTTGACAGTCATTCCAATTCTCAAATATATTTTCTCGGCACCGTGTACCGTCGTGCGGAAGACGGCAATTTTTGATCATGCGTCACAACGACCGATAAGTATGCTTTCATTTCACAATTCATTTTAAGTTCCAGTATGCTTTCAACTACATCATTCTGATAAGGATTCCGTGAATATGGCATCAGATTGGTTCTCTCAGGTTCACGGCTAAAAGCAATCAATGGACTGCATGCTGCGCAGTGCTAATAATTTTCAGTTCTCGTCGTATCGATAACGTGCGCCCCCATTTTTCGAAAACGACATCAAAACTATTCAACATCACTGAAAAGTTTCAACATAATTTAGAAACCAACCGTCATTGAAGAACGAAAGTAAGATCTCAATGAAACAGCTCAGAAGAAATTTTGCGTAGATTCTAAACAGAATGAAAAATGCCTTGTCAGAAACTGGAGTTGGTTCGTCTATGGCCCCGGAAACCGATAAGTAATTCTAATTCCAAGTCGACGTCAATGATTCCCGTGAGGCATACCACGCGAAATGAGGACAATCTTACATAATGCCTTTATATTCAATAATCTGATATTGATATGGTGAGCAGACACAAGCCTGAGCCTGATGCGGTTAACGCTGGTTTCACACGATTTACTAAACTGATCCTTCACTGGTCGGCTTCGGTCCTCGGTACCTCATATCAAGCGATCAAAAGGGCTCAGCTAAACTTCAGAACGTTACAACTAGCAGGTCAGTCTTCTGGTTGCTGACTGATCTTTTAATGCTCCTATGAGCGAATCACGAATAAGCCTAGGAGAATGGTCCCTTGTTACCTCGATTTGGTGGTACTATCGGTAGGGAATCATGAACCCAGTTGTTTGTCAAGAACCTAAAATGATGAATGCTTCACGTAGACTGATTGAGGGACATCTTGCACAGATCTTAGGGGAAGAATTCAAACCCTCGTCATATCGCCACATCAGTGGCATAATTAACCTGCACGAGATTATTCACATAAAAAGTAAAAAAAACAAGTTTGGACAGCACGTTATCGTCATTAAAACAGCGGGTGAGTTCGGGAAGATGATAACGTATTAGGCATTTACATAATTTGTCAGACACTAGAAGATCCACAAAAAGCAGCTGCAACGCAGCTTAAATGGATTCATTCTCAGTGAACGAAATAACCGATGTTAACTAACCATATAAATAAGCAGACATTACAGGATATTACTACCTCATGAAATTCGACAGGTTACCAAAACCTGTAGCTCTTCTCCAAAATTTTTCTGTGCTAGTTGTCACATGAATGTGCATAAAACAAAATTGAAGTGACGTGCCATTGAGGAAGGGCAAAGCTGTCCGATTCTTGAGAGGTTGGTTCCCAGAAGATGGCTGGATATTTTGCAGAATAATAACCACGTCTTAACCTATATATATATATATATATATATATATATATACATATATATATAAGCAGGAAGTAGTATCTGGATGCGTAAACAAAATTAGCCCGGGAGCACACGACCGGTTTCGCGGTTATTGTCGCTCGTCAGGTATGCGTACTGAACCTATATATATGCATATATATATATATATATATATATACTTATTTATATATATATATATATATATATATATACTTATGTATATATATATATATATATATATATATACTTCTTTATATCGGCTTGAAAACAAACAGCGCCGACGAAACAACATAGAAATGAAATTCTATATGAAATTAATTAAATGAATGTGGGTAAAAGAGGGAAAAACAATGGTAGTAACCACTGCCAAACCAAATGATTTTTGTGTTTTAATCCTACGTATTTTGTGATTTTTTGCTGTTTTTGGTGTTTACTTAAGGGAGACCAGTTCTGCAGTCAGGCTATACAGCATTCGCGCCACTGATCTCGGTTCCGAGCCACATCTCTCAGTGTCTCCAACCAACGACAACCCTCATGTTTTGGCTCCCCACAAGGAAGGCGGAAAGCACCAAACGAGGCCAAGGCTGAAGCTAACTTCATATCTTCATGCCAAGTGATAGTTTGGCCGGCGTCTTGCTTATTCAACCAACCGCACGACGACGCACCTCGTCTTTGCTCAGCCCATGTTCTTACCAGACCCGAACGATGCTTTGGAGACATCGACGGCCGAACACGGAAAGTCACCGAGTATCCTCAACAAGATAAGGCCAGATTTCGCAACCGTAGAGAACACTGCAAACTGTGACATTGTAAACTCTTTCCTTGAGGGAGATTCGGATGTCACGGCTATTCGCGAAAGCTGCTGCGGCTTTCGCGATTCGTGGTGTGACCTCCTTCTCAACTTCGTCATCAGGTGTTATCAGTCCTGAGGTGCTTGAAGATTTTGACTACTTCTAACCGATCACCAGAAATGACACAGGCTCTTGCCAGTCTTTAAGAAGTGCCTATCATTTCTGCGGTGCAAAGGACATGACATATCTGAATACCTCAATCGTCACGCGGTCCAACGAGCGTTGAATTGCCCGTCCAACGACACTTAGCAAGGCGATATCATCGGCCAAGTAAATGAAAAGCTATGTCCCTTGGGATGGGTTAACCTCAAACATCTAATTGATCAGAAAAAGAGTTCTAAGGAGCAAAATTTATGATAAATTTGCATCCTTGTAAGGTACTACATTTCTGAACAAACAGAGCCACGGTGCAGACCTACTAACAGAATCAAAGGCTGCGCGAATGTCTAAGAACACCATGATTATTGGTGATTGGAAAGTAAAACAGTGAAGATTTGATCGACGCATCGCTGACCAGCGCGAAACCCATGCTGTTCCTCTCGAGTTTTCACTCAGGCGTGTTACACAACCTGAGAAGAACGACGAAAAAAAGCGGCTTTGACGCTACCGGAATTAGGCTAGTAACCCAATGGTTAGCGCAGTTACTAAACAAGCCTTTTGAAAATAGGGACAACAATCGAGTCTCTTCACGAGAAGAGGACTTCCTTGAAGCACCAGACATTCGAGAATAAAACCTGATGTTCTCACCAGAACCATTCCTAAATTTTCAAACATAACTGGGAAAGACTATCGAAGTCCTGCACCTTATGACATCCCAAGGCTCGAATTTCCTTGAGGATCTCCGCCTCAGTAGGTGGATCTGCTGTAAAAGACCACCGGACGCTTGTCAGAATTGCTGCTGGAGGGGCTGACGCTGAGGACCAGTTACATCGTGCTTAAAACTGCTTCAATCAACATAAAAGACGTCGCTGCTGGTTGTGGATAGGCAAACCGTCAGGCTCACAGATCGTTTCGTTTACACCCAATGCTTTCTTACCGCTAGCTTGGATGAGGTGAAACAGCTTACGGAAATTTCACATGGTGGCAGCATGTTTCATTTCCGAAGATCGTTGAGACCACCAGACCTCACAGTCCCCGCGCAAGCTTGCATTGAAGCCACGTCCCGCTAAGAGCCATGCTTCATTATACTCGCTACCGGCCGGGATGGACTGATGTGCATCAGGATAGTGCAGAGACGCAGCAGAAACGCAGGTTGTCAGGCGACAACTAAGTAAGCCAGCAGAATACAGAACATTTTTGGCAAGTGACACGTGCTCACTCATGTTTGAAGTGTAGACAATCCTAGCTTTTTAATCAGTGCCGTTCGAAGGAGTGCTAGGCGAGTCGGATCAGATAGCTTGTTCCAATCCAACCGATGCTGCACCATACATTTGGAGCGCCTACCAAAGTAAATACACAGCTTACTGCAAACCAAATAGTGACCGGAGCCGACGGGGGTGCTCCAGTACGACCGGCGGTCTTGTAGACACCCGTGCCAATTGAAGCTAACAGCTATATGGTCGACCTGGGTCCAACGTTGATTGGCCGACACCAGGTCGCGCACCGGCGAATGGAACGTCTGAAGCCTGTACTGGTAAGAAACAACCGATGTTTCAAACACCCAGCCAGCAACCGCTCCCCATCTTCAGAACGACAGGAAACGAGACCAGAGGGTACTCCTAGATGTGCTTCATTCGAGGGAAGCCGACCTACTTTAGCATTCGTGCCACCTGCCAAAACCATGAAGTTACTCCTCGTTGCTGTACCTAAGAGATCGTGCAATCTTTGGAGGAAAATGCCTTTGATTACATCTGGGCTGCAATCTGTTGGCGTGTAAGCTAAGATGACAAACAAGTTGCACCTATCAGATCGAGAACTGCTAACTTTGCATGAATCTCTAACACTCACTGCGCACAACCAACTGTTGACTGGGACCCAATCTAGTAATACAACCTCAGTTCTCTCAATAAGTGCCACATAAACGCAAGCAAAACCGGAAGCCGCAGCCTCAGGGTCCCTATAAAGGCGCAGGAAATTTCACAGAATGACTATATGGGGATATCAGTCGAACGACAACATAGCTGGAGTCTTGAACGCGAGTCGCTTCGATCAGACATACACCGATGGCTAGGGTTCCCAATATACCAGCTAAACAGCCCTATCGACCTACACGAATCACTGTTGGCACATTCAATGCGGCTAGTTTAAAGGACATCGAGAACGAAGAAATGCGTCAGCCGGCGGAAGCCGGTTAGATGTGATTTGGATGCTATCTGAGGGAGAACATGAGAGAACAAGAATAAGAATTATTCCAGTGACACTTTCACTAGCATGATCAACTGCAATTCCCGAAGAATGAAAAGAAACTGGGTGAGAAGAATAACACGAACCAGTAGAGGAACAAACAGCTGTGTACGGTGGAAGGTCGCTTTTACAAATGAGAGAACAGTGAGAGACATTCTTCTGAAGGCCAGGCATACCCATGGCTGTATGCGTTATAGGGTGTTGTACTACTCGGTCGCCCAGTCCAGAGTGGGCCTTGTTATTCGAGGATTCACCTCTATCCTGTGTGAGCCGGTGACGAGTTGGTGGGTTCGTACCCCTCTTATGGAAAACCTCGTCGGGTCAGTGAAACACGACAAGGGGCAATGGCCTTTGGTTGACGATCCACACTTACCACGTCAGTGTCACCAGCAGGCCCTTGTGGTATTGTTTTTAAGGAAAACGCTTGCCAGGCGAAAACCCACCAGGCTCTCGGCACTGCCACTGGTTGTCCGTGACCACTCATTAGGTGGGCTTAAGCCTACCTTATTCACGGTTAACCACTTGGATGGCGGCCTTCCCTTATTTGCAACCCAGTGTCATGCAGCTTTGCCCTGTGTAAACAGGCAAATGTTCAATTACTTATTCTAACAGGAAATACGGAACAGATAAGAATAACAATGTCTCACTCCGAATTGCTGTTCAGCTATTATTTGGTCGGATATTACTAAACCCGTACGCGTAAAAGTAATTCACCAAACGAGCTAATTACATCTCTGACGGTGTTCCTGTTATCGTCTACAACTACCCAGTGATAGGAATAGAAATCAGTAGCAGGCAATACTATGCACGACTAATGACGAAGAATAGCATCCACGGATTTTGCCAGTAGCCCTAGGATACACCGGCCTGATTTTTACTACAGACGCGAAATGCAGCCGTCACAGAGCGCCCATACATTTCAGACTTAAATTTACACTGATTTATTCAATCACTAGATAATTAATTAAGGTTTATCAGTCTCCCTATGCGTTTATATCTTACCAGATCACATTAAGTGAATAATCTAAATTTGGTGGGTAAATTAGAAATCGACTGTGTGGAAATTTATTATCCGGGATGCGTTTCGAGAGCCAGACGAATTTTCAGTCTGTCATCATGGGACGGGAATGTTAGGCAAGTGGAACCCACGCAGTTGGTAAACAAACGAAGGAGCGCGCAATATCAGCAAGCTAAAAACAGTCCATTGTGGTATCAAGTTCAAATAAAGCTCGGATGAATAGATAAGAAATTCAGGCAGACTCGGTGAATGCCAACGATGGCGTTCCGCCTGGAGTTTGTTATCTACAGCTTATACTGAAGAACAAGACTAAAAAACCATAGTCGGGTGATGATAAATCTTTACAGTAGCGACCTTGTTGCTACCACTAACAACGATGTGTGAAGAATGAATATGCTCAGGGGACGGTCTGAAGACTTACTATGGTTTGATATTAAAACGCGAAATTATTTCAATTTGGACAGCTCGAATGCTGGAAACTCATAAAAAACCTTTCTGTGAATTAGCTATTGATAGTGCCTGTTTCGTAAACCATTAATCCAAAGATGAGATTCGAAGTGTGGTGAATGCAGACCTGCATACCTGGGAGACTGTCGTACAAGCCGGAAAATAAAGTGGACGGTAAAAGTGGATTGTATGATGCAGTTTCGTGAAACACAAAGTCAAAATGGAAGGCGAGATGATAGGCAAAACGCTAGAGGGAAGGGAGACAACCATAGTTTTTTTCAAAGAGAGAGGGTAATGTTTTATGTTCGAGAGAGACCGTAAAGAAAGATGGCAGATTGTTGGACAACCGAGTATGACGATAAAAATGGTTGCTTCGTACAAATATATATGTATATATGACTGCATGATTTATGGGAAACAAAACAAAAGAAAGAAATAGTGGCTTATTAGTGCAGACAACGATCGTATAAACCGGTGATAACGGTCAATGTAAGAGAGAAGCTAAAACAGCAGAACCCAAATGAGATTGCCACGAGAATTCAAGAAACGGGAAAATAATTAGCGAGAAAACAGAATAACATCGTCTTCCAGAAAAGTAGGCAGTAATGATGGAAATATTTGTTTTAATAGCAACGTACAACAGTGACGAAGAGTGAAATGGGGAAAAAGAAAAGGTATCACAACAAGAAATCACTAGTCCCAAGGATCACGGCATGGAAAAAAATAATCCGCTTCAATGAAAAATAAGAAAACCATTAATCGTCAGATGAAAAGCGGCTTCCTCAGAACAACGCCCGTGCAGATCGAGGGTGATGTTCAACCTAATGGTAAACAAAATGACAAACAGGAGGTAAGTAGCACGTTGAAATTGGGGCCAGGTGAGGAAAAACATTAACGACGATCGGTTGGACCAGCGAACAGAACGACATAGATACAAGATGCACACCTATATACACAAACAAATACACCGCGACTTCGGTGGTTGTGTTCATTCGTGTGTACTGCGACGAAGGGCCGGTACGAGGAGTTGGCGATTCCGAATGCAACTGTGGTCGTAAAAAGTACTCCACAGAGATTCGATACGAGATGACAGCACGCCGAAATCTGAATACGTGCTATTTAGTCAGACAAAATGGATCGAGGGTATGGAAACTTCAAATGTAGTTGGGCGTATCTTGACCGGTTAAAAGTCGATATACGGAAGTTGGCATGGTTCGGATATGAATCTAAAAAGGTCAGGGAAAAAAGAAACACTAAGAGTTTTCGACGTCGACGGAACAAAAACGTACACCGAAAGCACTTCTGAAGTATATAAAAACAAGTCTGGATATACTAGGGGATTCAAATGACACCTTTTAAACGTGAAAAGCAAAAATACTAAGTTCTACGTGGGAAACGAAAAAACGCCAACTATAATGACAATCCTTGAGATGTAGTGCTAAAAACGCTCTACGGCTTCAGCCCTGGCCTCGTTTGGTGCTTTCCGCCTTCCTTGTGGGGAGCCAAAACATGAGGGTTGTCGTTGGTTGGAGACACTGAGAGATGTGGCTCGGAACCGAGATCAGTGGCGCGAATGCTGTATAGCCTGACTGCAGAACTGGTCTCCCTTAAGTAAACACCAAAAACAGCAAAAAATCACAAAATACGTAGGATTAAAACACAAAAATCATTTGGTTTGGCAGTGGTTACTACCATTGTTTTTCCCTCTTTTACCCACATTCATTTAATTAATTTCATATAGAATTTCATTTCTATTTTTTTTCTCCGGCGCTGTTTGTTTTCAAGCCGATATAAAGAAGTATATATATATATATATATATATATAATATATATATATATATATAATATATTATATATATATATATATATATATAATATATATATAGATATATATACACAAGAGAGCATCGGGTACGCATACCTGACGAGCGACAATAACCGCGAAACCGGTCGTGTGCTCCCGGGCTAATTTTGTTTACGCATCCAGATACTACTTCCTGCTTATATATATATCCTGGGGCATTCTGCCCTCGTTCCTAAGGTTGCTCAGCCCAACTGACAAAGAATTATCAAACGAATCACAGTTGTGATTCTTCTGTGGGACTCTTCGACGAAGAGCTTCCATGCACACTCCTGTTGCTACAGATTCGATTCTTGGTGAGAAATACCAATCAATTCGGAGTGTACAAGTATGTGGATGTTTAGACAAGAGAGCATCGGGTACGCATACCTGACGAGCGACAAATAACCGCGAAACCGGTCGTGTGCTCCCGGGCTAATTTTGTTTACGCATCCAGAATACTACTTCCTGCATATATATATATATATATATATATATATATATATATATATATATAGGTTAAGACGTGGTTATTATTCTGCAAAATATCCAGCCATCTTCTGGGAACCAACCTCTCAAGAATCGGACAGCTTTGCCCTTCCTCAATGGCACGTCACTTCAATTTTGTTTTATGCACATTCATGTGACAACTAGCACAGAAAAATTTTGGAGAAGAGCTACAGGTTTTGGTAACCTGTCGAATTTCATGAGGTAGTAATATCCTGTAATGTCTGCTTATTTATATGGTTAGTTAACATCGGTTATTTCGTTCACTGAGAATGAATCCATTTAAGCTGCGTTGCAGCTGCGTTTTGTGGATCTTCTAGTGTCTGACAAATTATTTAATTGCTTGCTCAGCGAAAAGACAACGGGGAAAGACTTCCACAGTTTTGTGCAAACAATAATTTATTCCTATCTAGCACAAACTTCAAATACGGTTCGCGTCGCGCATTGACATGGCTTTCTAACTGGACAGGTACTTTGAGTCAGACTGACCATATCGCAGTTAGCTCCCGTTGGTGCGGTTCTGTCCAGAACTATAGATCGTACTGGACCACATACGTCGAATCGGACTATGCGTTAGTTTCAATGAAAATTTTATTGCAGCTGAATGGCCATCGACACAGGCCACAAACCCGATTGGCGGTCGAACATCTGTCTGATTGGCCTGTTCGTGACAGCTTTGAAAAGAAACTAAGCGGCGCACTAAGAACTTCGACGAGCAGCAATGTAGACGAGCAATGGGATGAAATTAATCAGGTTATGGCATTTGGCAGCAGATTTCGCTTGTGGTTCTAGACCTAGCGTTTGTCAAAAACAATGTATCTCGCAAGGGTCGCTGGGTATGATGGAGCAAAAACGCCAGCTGCCTAACTGCAAAAAGTGAATAAGATGCGTCGGCAGTTGCAGCATCAGTTGATGATGAGCCTTAAGAATGATGGCGAAAACTGGTGGGTTAAGGTAGTTGAAGTGTTAAGTGTTGCTAATAGACTAGACGCCAGTGGTTTCAAGATTGAAGCTCGACCGGGAGCAACCAACAACTGTGAACAAACTTTGTTGGTTGGGCAACGTGTTGCGCACGGTGAGCACATGTCCACTGTATCGTGCAAGTCTAGAGACCTAAACATTTTAGTCCAGATAAAGAATATTTCATTACTCTAAACCATTGGCACATGTTTGACTGATTCCGTAGCATAATACGAGAATGCATAAAAATCATTTCTGAAAAAAAAAGAAAATTTTGACAAGCGATTCAAAATGGGTCGTATCGTAGATGAAAATAAACTACCATTGGCGTTGGCCAATGGACGACTCATGGTGATAACTGATGTACAAATGACAAATCAAAGCTGATCACGCGGATTGGCAAATGTGCTCCAAACAGAACAGTACACTTTCAACGATTTTGAATATTAGCGTTTTTTTAACTCAGTTTGGGTGATTTCGAATTTTTGTGCGCAGTGAAGTTAGTGTTTAAAACGCAAACATTTCATCACTAGCCGAGGTGACGTAATCAGTTTTTAGGCAATTACCCCCCTGTTCAGTTGCATTTAAAAAACCGCTGGGCTGTTGGCCAAGACACATCAAGGATCACTTTAGCTGGCCACACGCTAACGTATTTAGGCCGACGTCTGCAGCTGCAAATCCTGAGGAGATGTTACTTGATCCCCCAACGGAATTGGAAGTGCAGTCAAATATTCGGCTTCTGAAGAGGGGAAAAGCTGCCGGTCCCGATGACCTTCCTCCAGTTCTTTTCAAACTGGGTGGAGAAGCTCTGATGAGATCAATTACCTCCATGCGTCATGATATTTGGAACGAGGAGCGTATCCCGCTATCGTACGGTGAGCCACTGATTATACGCATCTTCAAGAAGGGTACATGGAGTGACTGCAGCAATCATCGTGGGATTAGTTTAATTCCGATAGTTACTAAGGTGTTAGCTTCGATAATGCTGCGCCGTTTAACACCGATTCGCGAGAGTAATATCCGCGAACAACAGGCCGGATTTCGGCCAGGTCGAGGTTGCATCGAACAAATATTCACTCTTCCACAGATACTCGAAACGCGCTACATACACCGGCGCCCTACGATCGTAGTCTTCCTCGACTTGAAAGGTGCTTTCGACTCCGTCGATCGATCGGCACTACTCAGTGCTGTCCACCGGAGGGGTAAGATAACGAAGTTTGTAAACCTGTTGTGGGCACTGTACCCGCATACCTTCTGTCGCATGAGGGTATATGGTGAATTGTCAAGTTCATTCGAAATGATTAGCGGTGTTCGACAAGGTTGTCCCATCTCTACATTCCTGTTCAACTTCGTCATGGACGAGGTGATGGAAGATGCTTTAGGAGGTCTCCAGGACGTAGAAGTCGATCTGGGAACTGGAGGAAAGCTATGCGACCTAGATTACGCAGACGACGTCGTGTGCCTGTTCGAGTCGGCGGACCATGCACAACAAGCACTAGATAGACTGTCCAGATCGGTTGCTCGCTTTGGCATGTGCTTTGCACCTTCAAAGTTCGAAGTGCTGTTGCAGCAGGACTGGACGACAGCAGCGCCGAACTTGATACTTGGTGGAGAGGAAGTAACAATGGTGGACCGTTTCACCTACTTTGGTAGCTGCGTGTCCAACGATGGCAGCTCGGGATTGGAGGTAAATATGCGTATATCCAAGGCTCGTGCAGCTTACGCTGGATTGAAGCACTTGCGGCGTCGGTCTGATATTTCACTGAAGTTGAAAGGTCGTGTGTCTGTGCTGTAGTGCGTTCAGTTCTGTTGTACAGTTGCGAGACGTGGAGTATGCGTGTGGGCGATGTTCGTCGGTTGGAGATTTTCGACAACCGATGTTTACGAGATGTGTATAAGAGACAGGTGTAGGTCCACTCCCTGTTCCCGTTGGATATTCACTCTTTTTATATAAACGTGTAACTCTGAGGAAAGGCAGCGGTCAGTGAGGCTTGCCTTGCTGTTTAAGGCTGAACGATGATAGTAACGCTACCCCGATTTTAGCTCGACCCAACAGTAAGTTCGTTTTGTAGGTTCCTGTGGCTTCGAACTTGAACTAGCAATGTTACTAACTTTAGGGAGTCTGCCAATTTTACTAGTGGGTTATTAAAATCAAAACATAACAGACGGTCAAGAGAACTGCAGAAATCATGTTATCAAGACCAGATAAAGGTGCAGACATAGTTCTCCTGAAAAAGTCTGACTATGTAACGAAAACGGAAGCCATTCTGAATGACAAGTCAAAAATTGCAAAAATGACGAAGGAGAATGATAAAACGCACCAGATTGAAAAATCGTTATCTGGTATCTTGAGACGACTGAGACAAAAGGATATCATAGATTCGACCACATTCGAGCAGAATCGGCTTACGGGAACTAATATTCCGAGATTGTACGGCCTACCCAAAATACATAAAAATGGAGTTCCTCTGAGGCCTATTCTCGACATGTGCGATTCACCGTACCATGCTGTGGCAAAATGGCTAGCTAGGCTATTGGAACCTGTTAGACAGAAGGTAGCAAGACAGTCTCAAAGACACATTTGAGCTTATCGACTCCGTGAAAGAAGACGTCACTGCCCTTTTTACCAACATTCCGATCGCCGAAACAATCGAATACCTCTGTGCCTGCATCGAGAACAATGGCTTAGCGGCAAGTCTTCCGATAGCAGACTTGAAACAACTATTGTTTTTTTTTGTACCTACAACGTCCAATTTAAATTCAATGACCAAGTTTACCGTCAAAAGGATGGCATAGCAATGGGGTCCCCACTCGGTCCATTACTAGCTGACATTTTCATGGCAAAGCTGGAACGTGGGCCACTCGAGTCGTCAATACAAGCGCTCTACTTATACAAGCGTTATGTGGATGACATCTTGTGTACTCAACCCCTCGACGAAAACTAAACAACTGTTGAATAAGTTCAACTCGGCTCACGCAAATGTGAAATTCACAACAGAGATGGAGCTGAACAATGAAATAGCGTTCTTAGATGTACGACTAAGTCGTCGAGAAGACGGCTCAATTCGGCGATCAGTACACAGGAGAGCCACGTGGAATGGGCAATACATCAAATTCCACAGCTTTGTACCTCTTAATGTGAAGAGGAACCTGATTAGATGTCTGATGGCCAGGACAAAAAGAATATGCACAGAAGATACTCTTGAAACTGAACTGCAGACGGTCAGAAGAGTATTCACCGAAAATGGTTTCCCAATTAGACTAATCGACAAAATGTTGGAGACAGAACGGGAAGTTCCTAGGAGGGCGACGGTGGAGAGAAAGCCAGTATACATATCTCTGTCATTCAAAAGTGACACGCTAGCAGAGATAGCACGACAAAGACTGACTAGCGCTATCAATAAGACATTCTACGCAGCCAAGCTTCGAATCTTGTTCAAATCCCGCCCCGTAGTGCCATTACAGTTGAAAAATAAAGTTCCTGATTCTGCAGGTTCGTCTTGTATCTATTTATTCGCAGGTTCCTGTGAAACAATGTACATCGGCCGCATGACCAGGTGCTTGTCTGAAGGCATCCGTGAGCACCTCCCTTTCATGGTTGGGCACTGGAACAATTAAGTCACTTAATAGCGCAGTCGTTTCACATCTAGCACAGACTAACCACACCATGAATGTAACGCAAGCTATCCGGACACTGTATACGGTCAGAGGTCAACAATCCAGGTTGGCAAAGTGTCGCATCTTGAGCACTACGGAGGCTGTCGCAATCCGTCTTCACAATCCTCCATTGATCTCAAAAACAATTTGTGGTTGCGTTTCAACTCCCCTGGTCCACCCTCCGTCTCAATGCAAACCCTAGATAACACAACACGTTCTTGTGTATTCAGGTTATGCATGTAACACCACAAATCCCTTTCCACCCATATTTTTACCTGACTAACCCAATCCTTCCTAAAATGAATTTTTTCCAAATATAGAGTGATGCAATGGCATGAGTACGAATCACTGAAAGAGCTTGTTCGCCAACTTGTTTTCTCAATGTGCTCAGTGGGAATTTTCAAGGAATTTTACGAACGTTGCTAATTTTGTCAATGTTACGAATTCCGGTAATGTGTGAAATGCCCCTTAACTGGGAATGTGTTAGATACCGCGATCTCAGTGGCCATAGCCATAGCAACCTTCAAAGCGGACTACCTCTGGGATCAAGGCCGAGTCGGGGCAGTGTTACTATAGATACAACTGGACAGAGGGATAATGACCTACGGACTGATGATGTCACCTGGGTCAGTGATGAAACGCTTGCGATCTAAACGCCAAACTCAGCTCTCAGAAAAATTTGTGATCAGCAATTTTTTACCATTCACCTGTCGAATGCGCATTGTGGAAAGCTGTCGTAGTGCGCCTATGGCATAGTAAATTATCGGAGAGGACTTTCAACAGTAGTTTGGAAGCTAACTAATACAAACATGGATAATGTCCCAGTAGGTCTTGAATGAAAGGTCCACGAAGGCATCAACATACACGTTAAGAAAAACGGCTGACAGTAAAACGTTATAATCTAGCAACTAACTGCTGCCCAGTGGCTGTGTTTTGCCAGTAACCCGCTAATGGAGCTTCGAGGCACATTTTAACTTCCAAGAAAATGTATCACACCACGCATGAATTGAAGGCGACAAGAAAAAAACTCAAATAATCTTTACATCCAATAGTCTAGGTCGTCTGTGTATTAGTATAACTGCCAGGTCAGAACACTGTGTACTCGAAAGTGGCAGGGACGAAGGCAGGAAAAGGAGAAACTGGGATCGAAAAATAGTAGTTAAACAATAGCTATATAAATTCAACAAAACGCACGAACGGGGATATGATTCACTGTTATGAGGACCTAGTTTTTGAGGAACCATATACTGCGAAACAAAATATTTCATTTCTTCTCAACAGTATGTTTCGCATACCGATGGATGAACGAAATTTCCCCGGAAGCACATGATCGGTTTCGCGGTTACTGTCGCTCTTCAGATATACGTACCCATTATCCTTTTGTCCAACCATCCCTATACTAGTGCGCTCCTTTCTTTGCTTTCTTACTAGAATCTCATTTGAGTCGTTAGGAGCATGAATGGGAAATTTCGCTCGTCCACCCGTATGCGAAACACACTGCTGAGAAGGATAAACAACACTTTCAGCCCTTTCTGAACGTTAGCCTTGCCTGACAGATGAAAATCCCCCGACGAATCACCATGTAGTTCTTAAATGGATTCGTCGTCCATTCATATTCCAAACGCGTCAAATGAGATTCTGGTGACAAAGTGTTTTATTGTTACAATGTCAAAATGCGCAAGGTTGCCATTAGGGTCGACACGATCATGTGCGCAGTTGGTTTTGATGCTGTTGTGAATAAAAATGGTCCAATGAATTTGCTTCCTTTTAGTGGATACGAGTCACGCATTCATATTGCAGTTGGCATGTCGTAAAAAACAGTATTTTAAAGCAGATGCTGAGTAAAGCAAAAATAATCAGTAAATTTCTTCCAGCCGATCTAGGAACCACACCGGAAAGGGATTTTGGGGAGGAATTTTCGAACACGGGCGATATGCACGGTGATTTAGGAATAAGAAACAGAATGGCGTAAAGTACCCAAGTAGAAGCCGAAATTCCTCTTTCCTAGTTTCTCGCAGGTTTAGGCACGGAACTCCCTCGAATTGCCGTCCACAGATCACTGTGCAATAAATGGACGTCGTTGATATCGAAATGAAGCATCTGTTTAGGAAACATCCACCGCGAAAAAAGATGCTCGCCTATATTCAAGTGTACCAAAGTAAGACCAAAGGTAGTCAGCAAGACATCCCATGTTAACAGTTGGAGCTCGAGATAATGGTCAAAACATAACAAAAATGGGATACGGAAAACAAGCTTAACAGTCGCAAAAATACGTGTAGAACCGAGCCGGAATGGCCAGACTGCAAACATCTCGGTCTTCTTGAACGTACACTGGGAAATAACTAAACAACATACAGACTGGGCTTTTCTGATTGTAAATTTACCTGTTCCACCTAGCACTTGTACTACAAAGTGCAAGATAAAAAATAGAACCAGAAATTTGAAGAAATTGTATAACGCCTTCTTCTACGGGACCTTTCAGTCCACTCGATGAACAGAAAATAGAGCAATGCAACATAACAGATGTTTGATCGAATCGGCTTGCAGGTGGGTACCCATCACAGCAACCTGATCCCGACGAGTTTGTTCATACGTTATTTCGATTACGCTGGGTGAATTTGAGAAATACATAGGTTAATACAAAAGAATGCCCATTCATGAGTGAAAAACTACTGTCAAAATTCACTCACAAGCTCGACGACCCATTGACCTTCGGCTCATTACGTTCCCATAGGATTAGTGTATACTCAGTGATTCAAACAATGAGTGATTTCATTTTAGCTAACTTAGTTCGATGTCAGGAAACATTAACTAAACCACGCACCCGAATAGTTTTAGATGAATGTGCTCACCTCACCCACTGCGTTGGCCAGCATGTGCACAATTTGCTCATGTGATACAGCCACTACACTTTGACCGTTGATCTCAATGATACGATGGTCCACTCGGATTCCGCCACGTTCTGCAATTCCTCCACGGAGAAGGCTACAAATGATGCCATCCTGCACGCTGAATCCCAGCTGATATTGAAGGCTAGGTCTCCGAATAAGGACCTCGATCACCGGGGGACAGTCTACGACAACCAACTTCACAGCAGTCTGACTTCGACAAGACTGCATATTGGGAAAGAACACATGTGAATGCATGCGTGAGTGCGCGTGAGAGGAAAAGAAACTAGTCATGGGATTTTTGGTCGAAATATTAAGAGAATAGAGTTCAAAATCTAAGGAAAAAAGTAGCTCTGACTCGACATATTTTGATGAAGTCTGAGCAACAACTTACGAATGCATTCGGCGTTATTCGACAAATGCTATGAATTACTGTGGAAATTCATGATGACAAACATGCGCATTCTCCAGTTTTTGATGTACAGCAAATACGTGTCAATACAACATGGCGAAAAACATTAGCAATGAAGGGGAAAAGTTGATGTGCCAAAGAGTACCCGAAACTGTATCGAAAAACCTATGTGGACCACGCCGACTTCCATGAAAAAATCCCCCCAAACCACATGCTAATAAACGTCACTCCGAGAAAAGGTACATGGGTGAAATCACTTACTGAAATCAAAATATTTTGTTGTGAAGGAAATGCTGTGATTTCTCTTAATGGTCGATTGCTCTATATATGGTTGAGCTGCCATAGTGACAGAACTACGAGTACCATCGATCTTTCTACAGGAACGTCTCCGCGCTGAGATGAGCATGAAATTTACCCGATACCAGCGAGAAACCTACGGCCAAAATATTCCCCTGGAATATCGCTTTAATAGTTAACGATGTGTTTGATGATAACAAGATAAGTTGGATCAGGATTCCCAGACAGAAATGACAGTTGACAATACTGTCCCGAATTTTTTGCCACAGGACACTGCAGAAGTGCATTGAACAGTAGTTGTGTCGCACTGCTCCAGTGCCCATATTAGATTTGTTAATTTTACAGATATGTTCGCCAATATGCTTCAGGTTATCATGATTGAATATCAACCCTACTGAGTCATCAATCCGAATAACCTTTACCTGTTGTTCTCCTCAAAAAGTCGTCTCAATTTGTACTCAAAAAGCAACTTTCGGTAACGTCTGGTCAGTAGTTAAATAGAAATGTATCTTTTTGATTGAAGACCGTAAGTAATAAACCGGTACGATAAAGGTTTCACAGGACCGTATGGTGCGACACCCGTAACGCATGCTGAAAAGGTCCAATTAGAACTGGAAGCTGTGAACAAAAGACCAAGAACTCTAGTCTGACCTCGGTGTGATCTTTCGCTTCGTGTACGTTGTCATCAATAGCTATGATAACAAATATTTCTTATGCACACGTTCTGAACCGACGATTCGGAGTCACAAGATCATAATTTGTTTGGGAGAGGGTGTGCTCTTGGCGGACAAGGTGCCCACAGACATTTCACTGTCAGCTGGATCCACCATGCACAACTGGTTCTCGTACACAGTGCATAAATCCTTGGGGAACAGATTGCGGGAACTTAGTCAAACGTGTGGAAACAATATTCTCAGACCGGCTACTTTTATATCTGTAAGTAGGCAAACTGGTAGAAAACCTGCCGAAGTTAAAAATTTGTGGAAAATCCGCACACATCACATCGTACACCCCTTACACAAATAAAATTTGCAATGAAGCGTACAATTTACTAGTGCTCAAAAAACGACCGGGTGATACGAAACCAAACGTAATTAGCTTCTTGGGAATATGCGGGATGACTGGGTACCATTGTCAGTAATTGCCTGCTGAAAAAGCAAATTTTCTATCAACAGTGATGACCCGCACAATTTGGGCTTGTCTTTCCATTTACGAACCGCTCTGATCTAACCAATGAACGGAAACATGAAGACTCAAAACACCCGAATACCGCTCGGTCTAACTAGATTTGTAGCCGGACTCTCGGGAGTGAAAAATAAACTTTAAACTAAAGCGACGGAGCCTGAAGCAACTTCGCGATTGCTATTTCACAAACTGTTTGCTTGATAAAGAAGCACGTGTTTTACCTATACTGGAATGAACCATCGCACAGTAGTTGGTAAAACAAACCGGCATCATTGCAAGTGTAGATCCACTGTTGACAATTCACCATAAAACAACTTATTATCAAGTTCTAATCAACGGAGCTGACTATACTGCGAACTATTACTACCTCCTTCAACTAGTTCAAATGTATAGCAAATGATTCGTGCGAATGTACTACGCCGCTCTATTGTCTTCAAACCAGAGACTCTTCGGGAATCTGATGAGTGTCATCCGAACTTTCCGACCTACTGTCGACTCAGGCTTTCACATTGTCCAATTCTATGGAGTTCGTAACATCAAACCTAGAAACAGTGATCTCCATGTTGCATCGTAGTGCCAGATAACGGTAAATACAAAAGAATGAACACTGATTTCAGTGTCATAATGTGATTGTAGTTTGACTGGTATCTGACCAAAGGCGCACGAAATGTGAGGAACTAGCACTTGCACAGCACAAAAACGCGTTATACAGAGTCACCTGACAAACTGATCGATCAAGCGAGAATCAGGCGACAAGAAAACAGTACGTTGAAAAACTCCGGCCCACACACACACAACCAGTGGTCATCACGAAGGTGAAGCAAACAAGTAACAATGACTACATACTTGTCCATTATTGAGCTTCACGTTATTCCATGCACTTTAGCAACGTGATTCAAACGAGGTATGAAGAATTGAACATGCGAATATTCAACAAAACACGATCAAAAACGTTAGAATCAAACCCCTGAGCATAGTAGAAGGGGCATGGGTGAATCGCTCATTTAGCTCTGAGTCAAGTGCAGTTGTGGTGTAAAAATAGTTGAAAACACCATTTTCTCCGTATTCTTTTGCCATTTTCTATATGACAGTGTCTCGCATAGAGACTCGGCCTACATCAACCCATGCGTATCAATGAGCTAGGTAGCTCCACTTGTTGCGATGAGCCCATCCACCAGTCTGCTCTTCGATTATTCGAATCACATTGAAAATATAAAGCTTAATGAAGTTGCCATTCCCTTCGTACGCCATTTGCGAACTGCAGTTAAATGTTCAAGTTAGCTCAGTTTTTTCAACCATAAACCCTACATCAAAATGCTCAGGTATCAGTTGCTACCTCAAAGAACAAAACGGGGAGCAGTGAAAGATCGACTGCATTACTGCACTTTGGATAAAATTTTTTAGTAGAAGCTCCAGTCGAGGTTCCCAAAGAAAAACCATTTCTGTGGCGTGGGCATCCGCAAATCACCGCTCACCCAAAAACCTCCAGTAGCCTTTCAAGAGGGAGCCTACTTTCCGTTCTTCTAACACAGGGATCATGAAAGAAGTCAGGCGCATCCAATAGAATCCATTATATTCAATTTCCGAGCGGTTCTTTAAATCTTTTCGCCGAAAATTACTCGAGATAAAATAGGCTTTACTAAATGAAAATTTAAACCCATATACAATTAGAAAGTATTTACGGAGGAGAACATAAGCACACCAGATTTAACGAATTCACTCGGAGGTATTTTCGAGAAAGCGTGGAAAAATGAAAGCGCGCTAAAAGCGTTTCGAGCACCAAACTCCAGATCACATTCCAGGGATGAAGTACAACAAGCTACCTGGAGCTACTGGCGTTGACTTCCACGGTTTTCCTTCGGAAAACGGTAGTTGGCAAGATGACGACGGGTGTTTTAAGTAACTATGTTATCCAATGGTTTTGGTAAACGATCGGGAGGCTTCGATACTCACCTATTACAAAATTTTTCCAAGTCGCTGATTGGATCGTTGATCTCTTTCGCTGCTTCCTTCATTCGCAGAAAGTAGCTGGCAGGACACTCGATGAATTTGACTGAGATAATTAGCTTAAATAATTTGGTTTTCTTTTGTTTCGGGAGTTCGGGTGTGATGCATCGTGGCAACCAATAAGAAAAGAATACACACATAAGCCTTCAGATTAACTGTTCAATGATCGTTCTTGGAAGACAGGATGCGGTGAGCTGCCGCATAGCTCGGGCAAACTACCACTTCTATGTTGGCGTCTGAGTATCTCATGATCAAAGAATCGAGAAACAGAAAGGATGTTCGCGTTCTTCATCAGTTATAGACTTTATCTGAGCCCCAGCATGATGAAAAATTCACGAAATATGGCCACCACATTTTATTTCATTTTCATGAAAGGATTACCGGCAAGTCTGGTCCACAGAAGAAGTGTGAACGAACGGCACTCTGAGTATCTAATCACCTCGTAACTATATTTGACACCAGCAGGTCTTTCAAAGCTTTTCATTTTGGTGTCCTCGCCGAGAATGCAAAGTGAACCGCAAGTTCATTATCAGCGGATAAGGTGACGGTGTCAATGAGAAGACTAAAATCTAGCTTTGAGTAAAGAAAGCAAAAACAAGTTTGGGCAATGAAAAAGGAGCTGTTTTACTACATATTACCGCATGCATATTGTAATCAATGTGAGAGTTTAGAATGAAATATAAAACGACCTTAAAAGCCAAACGTGAAACTGAAGTGGATGAAAAGTCGCAGGATGACAATGAAGATGAAATGGTCGTAAATGTCAGACTGCCAAGAGAAGACGAAACTAATAAACTATTCGCGCTGAGCAGGCCTATAGCAGAGAATGGCTAATATTTCACCATAACTGAGCTACATTGGTTTTGTGGTTTTGGAGCTGGCAAGAGGCGATTTTTTGGATCAATCCGATGCTGCGACCTTATTCATTCATTGGATTAAATTGCATTCAGTTGGTCATCCATCTTTGGCAAATCCACACCATTTGATAAGCCACAATCTTTTGGTTATGCTTATAAGGACGGATGTGAATTGAAACGCAAAGTTCAATTAAGAGCAAACAGCCGGCGGACACATCACCAAGTTTGTTACCATCTGTGTGGTGATGAGGAGAGAAATTGGGTTGGCCACGTGCTTACTATGTTCCGTCGGTAAATGTAAACGTCTAATAATGAGTCTACTGATAACATAAATCTTGAAGGGCAAACCAAATAAACTCCCAGGTTTTGATCACCGTGCGACTTTGGGATTGACGACCTTAGCATTCTGCACAGGAATGAATTTCCTCAAATTTAAGGATTGTGGCCTCTGTTTCATGTTACTTACTCAGTGTACCTTCCGCACTAAGTCCACGCATTCTGCGGAACCGCGGATATATATATATCTATATATATATATATATATATATATATATGACAAAGAATTATCAACGAATCACATTTGTGAATCTTCTGTGGACTCTTCGACGAACAGCTTCCATGCACACTCCTGATGCTACAGATTCGATTCTGGCGAGAAATATATATATATATATATATATATATATATATATATATATATATGACAAAGAATTATCAACGAATCACATTTGTGAATCTTCTGTGGACTCTTCGACGACCAGCTTCCATGCACACTCCTGATGCTACAGATTCGATTCTGGCGAGAAATATATATATATATATAGCAAGTAGTGCACTCATGAACAACGAAAATTCCTGGCAGCATACGAGCGGTCTTGCGATCATAGCTCAACGTCAGATCCATTCATCTTCATTCCTGGGTTCTCCGAATGCATGCGCCGCTCTATAATACATTTCAACTGACAATAGCGTGAATGGATCGAGTGTCTATTTGCGGATCGTAGCCGTGATTGTCGACTATTCTAAGTGGGTTGACGCTAAAAACCCGCAATGATATTGTTTGTAGTACCTCAATGCAGATCGAACGCCATCTAAACCATAGAAAAAGGGAAAAACGAAGGTGAAAGACGAAAAAGAGGGGCATTCTGCATGGAGCAACACACCCGCTACTTGTTCAGATTCGTCCTCCAACTAATCGATTATCCTCCTTAAACCACGGTCCTTCTGCGACCTTTTGATACTGGCTGGCAAAATGAAGTAATGATTTATGTCAGGAGGCCTCAGCTCTCTACTTGGAGTGGCACACAACCATGTGAGGTCCCAAAAAATTACATTCGGTAATGGGTCGACAGGCAGTGGGTTCTCGTCTTTTAACAAAATGATAAGTATGTCATCAGCATAATAATCAAGTTGTGAAATGTCGCTTGGTAGTTTGTGTGTCCAAATGACCTACCAGATAAATAATCACACTGCCTGCAATGTCATCATTATGATGATGATCGTTCAGCGTTAAACACCAAGGCAAGCCTCACTGACCGCTGCCTTTCCCCAGAGTTACACGTTTATATAAGAAGAGTGAATATCCGAGGGGGACAGGAAGTGGACCTACACAGGTGGGAAAATATAAGATATTGTTGCAGCCAACAAACGGAACACAGTCTAACTGTACAAACGCACGTGTTTTCAATTATTCTGACTCGATAGAAAATGACAACACGATCACCACTGTTCACGGCACACTGCCATATCCTTCAATGAACACGTACATAAATACAAAAAACAGCATCCCGACCATATTCAGCGTAGTCATTCGCTATATCAACATTCTACTATGTGCCGGAAACATTCGTTTTAGTCTCTAAAATCCGATCAAATTTGCCTCGGCAGACAAAAATCAGTTATTGAATCCAACTGGTCCAGATCAAGCCGTCAGTCACTCCAAATGTCAAATACCTGTTTTAGCTTTTAAATCATCAGCCGCGCTTATTGGTGCGCGCTGGTTTTGGTTTCTACCTCGCAGGTACATCTACTCTAGTAGACGAACTCAATGAGGTATTCGATTTTAAAAACTTGCAGATAAGGAGAAATTTCAAATGCAACAAAACTACTCACTGCGGCACCGTCTTATGATCACCTGCAAGCATCGGAAGATCACAATTCGGTGTAACCAGTTTTATTCTCCCAACTAGTCCACCTGCAAAGCTTACGTTCGGGAAGCGAATACTTACAAACGTCAGACAATATAATATGCATAAACATAGGCGGTAACATACGATGCTAGTGATTCAACCTACAATTTTGCTGATAGCCGAATCATGCATGAAAGTTCATGACGACCGAGGCAGTAAATGAACATAACGCAACCGTCTACGGACACAGATACTCACGGATTACAAATAACGGGGAGTTTGAGACAATTTAAAACGGCGCACATACCTTGATTATATGCTGGCAAGTGGTAAGGGGCAACCCGACCAAACTTTGTCCGTTCACCGAAATAATGTTATTCCCGATGTTCAACTGACCGCATCGAGCTGCCGGCCCAGTCGGATTCATGTTGGCCAACAAAGCGGTAGGTAAGAGGCTACCCCAGCCGGAACTGACAATCACCACGCCTAACGGTTCACCGCGTTGTTTCGGTATGGTAATCTTTAAGGCGAAGGCGTTGAGAGAATAAATGAGTGGAAGGATGGTAATATTGGCAGGATGTGATAGAAGAATTTTGTGAGTAGCTCAGAAGTTAGGCAGAAGGCATCAGACTCTAGGATTCAGCTTCTAGATGTATGGGATTGCGATCGAGTAAGGTGGTTGGGCAATGTTTTGCGTTTGTCCATACAACGGATGCCTCGTTGTAAGCTGTTCTTCCAGGTAAGTAATGACTGAAAGATGCGTCGATGTATCCAGTCGATGACATGACAAAAAGGTATGAAAACCTTAACCGGCGACCTGCATCGTGTGAGCTCAGTTGGACTACCGGGTTGGGGTACGGGAGATCGTTCCAAGCAATGGTTAGAGGCCATAGGTTATATGGATCACTGCCGTTTTTACAATGGAAACCTTTTCTTTTCTGTACGGTTCCTCAATTTATAGCCTTGGAACCTCACTACTGATTTCGTTATTTCTCTTTCTCCTTTTCTCTTTTGAATGAAGAGTTCTGTGAAGTGGCAACTAAAACCAGAGCATTTTGGTGCAAGTTAAATGATTGCAGGAACTAACCCGGTTGACCAAACCGAGGGAGAGGGTTGATTTAGCAGACTCCATCACGAATTTGGCCCAAACGTAACCCAATGGGGATCGGTGACTGATTGTTCATCAAATAGATAATTCGAATGGGGCAAAACATGTGGGGCGACCAATATACCCCTCTGCCAGGGATACCGGTGAGGATAGTGCTTTATGCTTAATATTTCGCCTATATTTGGCCTGGAGTTAGGGTTTAAACACCTCATCTAGACCGAGTACTAGGTAACAATTAGCTCGGTGCCCACTAAATTCCAAAATCTGGTCTCATGATAAACAAAGATCTACCTACTTTATGCTATTTCATGCACAAATGAACAAAACCTTTACGAATAATTACAAATTGCGAGGAAAACGAAATCAAAAGGGTAAAAGATAGAATGCAAAAAAAACAGTTCATTTGCGCGAAGGGAGTCTGTTTACTGTGGAACAGAAGATTTCACGTATTCTCACTTCATTATGGACAAAATGGCAACAAGACAGTAGGATGCGACGAATGTTCGTATGGGGCTGGAATTAATCAACCAAAATCTCCAAATTCATCCAGGGACATTTTCAAAGTTCCACATTTTTCGGCCTCCAAATGTGCATTAGGAGTAGAATCGTTGAGGCAACATCTCTACTCCAACACCGTGGATCACAGGATATGATCGCAGTCTGTTCATGTGTGACCTGGTTTGTTTGCACCTATGATCGGTCAGAACCCAGTAGACATTAATTCACAAAATCTCGTGGTGTGAACTACCAGTTCGATGATCCTTTCTTATTTTTTTTATTAAATGCTTGAAACATGAATGTCGTGGTAAGGCCATGCTCATAACCGATCGGGCCCACTGTACAGGGAAGGGGAACGGGAGAATGGCGATCATGACTCCGAAACCTGGAGTGGCGTAGAACCTCAAGATCTCAATAGGTCCGGTGTGATAACGAGATGGACGGTAGGGGGTTGCCGTCTATTACTGCGGCGACCGGCGGATCTGGGATTCGAACCCTTGACATTTTTTGTGATAGATGCTTAAGCCATTTGACCGCCACAAGAACGATAAATGCCACTAATTATGAAGATTCGTCTCTTCGCTCCACTTAGGAGTAATCATGATGGAAATGTGAGGCGTCTGAATCCCGGTGATATTCGTCTATAAATTTTTTTATTCTACTCCAAGTAGGACGAAGCCAACTGCCGCGGGAAGAACTGGATGAGAATGTAACATTTAATGAAACACTGAAAAAAAACAATCTAACTGATAATCGGAAAAATCTCCCAGTCTACCATGAACAACAAGGGCGAGCTCATACCTGCTTGTGTCGGTCCTTATCGGAGAACATGGTCAATTCATCGCAAAATATCTCTTGTTGGTCTAGAACTTCTTCGTAGTTCAAGTGTTTCACTGAGCTTAGATCTTCTACTCCGTTCTTGCGCAGGAAATCCAAGTAAGCCAACTGAAATGCGTGCCCAACGGCCTGTGCAATAAGACGTGCCTTGAGTAGACCGGAGAATAGATTCATAAATGGGTTGGCAAAAGAAGCGAGATTGAGATAAGCAAAGTTTGGTATGTATGTCCTCGAGTCTTGCTGACAGACACAACAACGCAAGTCACCATCACTTGACATGGTATATTAAGAGAAATCATGCAATGAACCAGAAAACGGCAAGGTATACAAACGAGCTCATATAGGAAAAGAAAAACTTGACAATGTCGCTAAAATTGCCATAGACGTTAGAAGTAAATCTGAACGTAGCAAGGAAACAAATGACAAGGAATATCATGAAAGTTCCTTATCGGTCTTCAAATACATTCACGAGCTTAAGGAGTCTCGATGCCTACAATAAGTTTGCAACGGGACTACGCCGATCAGAACCAGAAAAATCACGCTTTTTTCAGGGACAAATATTACCATATGGTTTCAGATTAGCATAAACTGTTATGTTAAGAATAACAAGGACAGAAGTGAGATCAGGACAGATTTTACACTTTACCTCCCAATAGCATTACTTATTACCCTTCTCACGTTTCCTAGCTACGCCCAAATATTAACCTTGCAGTGGTTTTCACTGCTATCTCACAACAGTGCCAAGTGAGTCTGTTTTGGACAGTCCATTGGTTAGGATTTTCATACCTCTTCGTAATATCACGGACTGATCACCTGGGCCGATATTCACATGAGTGCCTACCTCAGACAACAGCTACCTGTGAATGTGGAGAGCGCGATCCGGAGCCTTTCATTTATTCAAATTCACAGTGGAGCACTCAAACCCAGAACCCTATGCTAATCTCTGTATTGCCAATGAAATCCTGCCACCATATTCCAGTAATATCACGAAATCGATGCTTAAACACAGGTAATCTTTGCACATCCTCCTTCCAAAAATACCATATTTCTGAGCCGTTTAACAAGACCGGTCTCGTTACTGTTGTGTACACGGGACTACTCATAAGTAACCGAATATCTCATTGCCATCATGGATGTCTCAGATCCATTCAAGTGAATCGGAACCCCGATCCCACAGTGAAACTTTACAATTCGAAGGGTCATTTTAATCCAAAATTGAAGGGCCCCTTTCAGTTATTTCAATGGGATTGATTGGCATTGCATATTTAAAGGACCAACAAACGCTTCAAACATTCTTTTTCAATGATTATCCAAAAACGATACTGGTTAAAGGAACAGAACCTGGCATCAAATGTTAAGCAATTCAGATATTACCTAACTCGGCTGTGAAAATGACCAGTAGCTTTGTGTAACTGCGACTTTAGGCTGGGCGAAAATGTTTGGCAGCTTTGTGAGAATTTACATTCGAGAGAAAAAAAAGTGAACTAAACTAAGATTTAAGTTAACCGCAATTTCAGTGAGAAAGAGTAGATTTTTTCTTCTATTGTGTGAACATACTGAGACAAATTCAACATCGAACCATTGAATTGACCTCACCCAATTCAACAGAAACAAACGGAAATCAAACGCACGATGCGTGCTAGTTGGGATGCTTATATCTAACCAATCAGCAAGAATAAAAGATTACCTCTGGACTCTCGAGGACGTGACAGACAAGCTTGGCAGGTGAGTCACTGGCTTTCTGAGCCGAGTGAAGTCTGACTGGCTGTGAATCGGATTTGCTCCCAGCCGTGGGTGAGTTTGGTATCGTACCGCGAGTTCCGTCCGGATCGCCATCCTGTAAGTCGTTCGGATCATCCTTTTGGACCTGTGACTTAGTCAATGCGTCAGCAGAGGTAGGATTTGTTACGGGATCTGGTCTTCGTGCCATGAGGACGAAAATCTCTCCGATATCCGCAATATAAGAAACTGTTTTAAGTTCATGGTCGATTAGAATTTCCTACCGTCCGAAAAGCGCACAGCGGCGTAGAAAGGGCAATTCCAAAAAAGAAACGGTTTCAAGCCAAAACCAATGTAAAACAGGAATCATTTGATAAAGGATGTTGACTTCAATCTAGCTTCCGTTAAAATAACAATGATGTGGAGATATGAACCTCACGCATAAACAAAAGAATATGAACGGTGGACAATGGTCAATGAGAGCGAAACAGCTGTACCTTATGCTTCGATCGCGGAGGAAGCGATCGGAAGAGCTTACTGAAAATGAAAATGCCATTCTATTATTTTAATCTATCCAAATCGTCTCACTATCATACACAGATTTATATCAATATGGGATACATAATGTCTGAATCAAGGGAAAACTGTCTAAAAACAAGTACGTACTGATAACATGCTGCGTGCAGTTAGACTTGGGGTACGAATGAGCTAAGAAATCATAGTCGATGGTGGGGTACGCTGTTGGCTCAGTGAACTGCAGGGTGGTTGAGTTGATACATCTGTGGAAATTAAAGCAGTGTGGAGTGAAACACGTGACCGGATATAAGTTATAACTCCACGATGGTTGACGTCCAGCGCTCTTTTTACTCATGTACGAGGAGAATGTGTGTGCATGCATGTGATGTGTCGTAACAGATGATTGTGAACAGAAATTCGCCCGTCCACAGCCAACTGGCTTGTGTCGCAAATTGCATGCACATTAACCTCGCGCACGAGGAAGAGAAGAGTAACGAGAATCAAGCACTCTGTACCAAACATATTAAGCTAATTTTGCATCGATCCATGTTTTGGTGGCTTTTCTTAGCATAACCCAGTAGGAAGGGAACTGGAGAACGGGGAAAGTAACTAGCACCAGTGGGGACATGATAGAAGCTAGAAAATAATGCTACTAAAAACCGTCAGTGGTCGCATCACATGATCCTGCAACTTAACATGATCAATCCCATAAAGGTGGGTTATGGTTACAATTGAAAATACTCAAATATGAGACCAACGGTGGCGGGATTAGTCGAATTCGATTTACCGATTAAAAGTGCGATATAAAGCAAGAACAATGACAATTACTAATTTTAAGGGGTAAAATAACCACAGACTGGATGAAAAAACGACGAATTTCCGATCGAGTTGCAGTAAAACCAAGTGGTGAGTATGGCTAATACGGTGTGCAAAGTGAGAATCGTAACAGTAAATGTGAAGTTAATGACAAAATACCTTTCGCATAATACTTCAATTACTGATGATACGATAAACTATACCACTTTCAGGAGGGATGTAGCAGCCAATTAAGTGGTGCTTAGTGGGAAATATGACCGACAATAAGAGACGGACAGTTCAGCGCTTAGAGCTGTGACTAAGGTAAGCATATGTGCGTCTTCATTAACATACTTGGAGGTTACCGTTCAACAGCATGATCCGTTCTGTAGAGACGAACAAAGCCACATTGACGCTTGGCTGATTCTCACCTTCCGGTGCCTGGATTGAAAAGTGAGAGAGAACCAGTATACGGTTGATGGTTTCCACATAAGTGACGGTGCAGAAATAAAATGAAAACCTCTTGAAAGCGGCTGACGTCATGCAGTATGCACACGTATACAAAAGAGTTCCAGTAAGCATAATCATCATTCTGAATACCGTTACGGCTACGACAACAACAGCAACAGTCATACAAACCTGGAAGGCACCTGGATTTACAAATCTCGCCAATGTACTATATTCATAACTAGGAGGGTACAGTCGTTTATCATCACGACGCAAGAAACACGTATTCGGTGCAAAAATCCCATGGCTATTATATTGTATTACACAAGCGCTTTTTGTGACAATTTCACGGGAGCTTTACAGTGATAACTAGATCACATTAGATGGATATTCAAAACGTCCTTAAGGTTTCACTCTCTGGGCATTGTGAATATTCATTACTCCCCAAAAAATGTTCAACGCGGTGAGACCAACAGTGATAAATGGGATTGCCCTGATGCTGAACACTAAACGAAGTCGACGACAACAGCACCCACATTATTTTGTCATCAGCGAAACTAGGATTAGTTCAAAGCCTAAAAAGATAAAAGCGAACCGGCGGAAGTAGGCCATAGCTCCCATCTACATACAGCTACGAAAAAGAATTCCTTGAGAACCTACAGCCTCGATCTATCAAAATAAAACTTCAACCTGACTTGGTGTAACGGCTTATGCACCACCGTGACCGTAAGCCAAAGACTCAATTGTGTTCGAAAGCTCAATGGGTGAAGGGATCATTTGAGCTGGCAATTCAACCGGAAAAATTAGAAGAAGAATATCTGATCCAAGTGGATACACTTCCATGCAGTCACTTGCCACTGCTTTCCAAATATGTTCCCGTCGGAACTAAGGGATTTACCTGATAAGCTTGATAGTTCACATGCTTGATGGTCGGATTCCCTAGCAATTCTTGTCCATCGTTTCGAATGAATTATAAGAATAAAACAAATCTCAAACTGCACCGATCTCCGTGAAAAATAATCACTAGTGATAAGTCTGCTTCCCTTCGAAGCTCCCTTGAAGGGTAAACGGTTCACTACTGCGACGTGGGTCAGATTTTTGAGTCAAATGCTCCGATGGAGGTATGCAGAAAGAAACCAGCGTGGGCAAGTGCGAAGCACCGCTCGTCAAAGTGCTGTCAATACCATTTTTGTATGGGGTCTTACCAAAATATGTTTTCCTAACATAGGGAATACTCAAGATCCCAACAAAAAATGCAGCACCATATAAGAACATGAAAGTAGATTCAATGTCATACAAGGGAATTAGTTGGGCGCACAGATTACGCACCGGTATACCTTTCCGTCAGCTGCCTTAATCGCTCGCGTATTATACCAGGTGGAGGAAAAACATCCCAAAACTAGAACTCACGAAAATTTTATAAACAGATGAATGCAGTATCTCCGAAAGGCTCTTACAAAACCTAGTTTCCGTAATCACTATTTGAAGTCCAGGTCGATGTTCGTTCTCTCACTTCACCCTTTGCGTTTCAGGTGATTCAGTTTTCAATGCTCGCGATCAAGCTGGCGTCAGGATGGATTTAAGCACGAGACCCGAGCATACATTGTTAAACTGGATCCGAATTAACAGTCATTTAGGTGCAGTTCACTTGTACGGTTCTGTATGTATCAATGGGAATTGACTAAAGCGTCGTTGCCTGCTCTCCCAAGACTAAAGATGTGTTTCATAGGGACTTAACTCAACTACCCCCAGATAGGTGTTCTAGGGATGCCGTGATCATTGTTTGTTATTTCAACGTCCAACTTGGCTGGTTAGGGAAGACGAAAAAGCTCTTCAAATCCTCGTTCGTTGTCCCATCTATTGGAACCGACAGCGGTGACTGTCTCGTTCAGGTCTGTTCCGGTCATACTGTTCCTGGCTAACACAAACTTCTGTCATTAAAAGCGTCATCGGCTCACCTGCAACTCTCATTCGCATTTATGGTGTTCCATTCAAATGGATCACATAGCCACTGGTTTACAGTGGTGTCGATCAAACGAGAATCATCGATCATTCTGGTTCACACATGTGGACCCAGACCATGCTTTTGTTTGCGCTTAGTCTGTGATCGAACCAACACAAAATCAATCCATCCTGCATAATTGGTTCTAGACGTCAATCGCCCATACTATTTCCATTTGGAGCATTATACGCGGTTATCATCACAGCAAAATGTCCAAAATCCGAACGAACATTGAGAATGGACCAAGGAAGCATTGCGGTCCGTGGCAGCTATTACGCGGGAATGATGGGTTACGATGGATTTCCTCGACCTCAGCTGCTCCGTTGAGTCGCAGATCCGTCTCCTCAGATGCCGCGCATACAATAAGATGTGTAAATTTGTGAGAAGTCAGGTGATCGGCAGTGTGCGAAGTGACGGTGAGCAGTGGTGGTCAGGAAAAAAGTGGGAAGTAGAAAAAGCTGTAGCTATCGGCAATAGTTGCAACCTCCACCGACTGACTGGCAGTATTGATCTACAAGAAATAAGTAGGCGGACCTCTGATTCACTCTCAAGAGCGCCGTTTGGAAAGATGAGAGGAGCACTCTGAGGACCAGATTAGTTAGTCTAATTCGACAGTGGGTCTCCCACTTACGCCTCCACGTGAAACAATTCAGGTAGATAACAGTTTTTCATCAGAACCGGTGGTAACTAGTGAGATAGATTTTCTGAAAAAGCATAGGACAACTGGACCAGGTGGAAAAAAGTACTGCTTCTGGCAACATCATTATCTGCTTACCAGAAGATAAATTCCAACTTCGTAACTTAAACAGCTGGTCGCATCCCAGAATTCACGGGTTTTTAACTTCGGACGTTCAAGACAACCAAATTTACGATTTTAACTACACGCGAACCGTAAACTCCGGATGCTCAGGGCGTTGGATGATATGGTCCATTGCGACAGTCAGCGACATAATTGCACTCAAAATTTTTATCAATTAAGGTGGTCTCTTGCTTACTGGTTTTAGTTAAGTAATGAAATGATCCATCGTCCGATGTCCACCACCAACCACCGCTTGAAATCGCGAATGGACTGTAGAGCTACTTCATCTAGCCTATTACAAAACAATTGTGCCTGTCCTTCAGGAGCCAAACGAGTCACAAAGTGCGACCACCCATTGAGGTTATCCACGTTGGCTATTAAGTGACGACTGAACATCAGCACCACACGATATAGCATCTAATCAGTATCTAGTTACTTGGTCGCCATTGCTTTAATAACCCTACTCTCGGGCAGGTGATTTATCGATATATCAATCAATCAAAAACTGAACCGCGGAAATAAGTCTACCGAAAACGAGTTACATATAGAGTTATATTCAGCGAGGAAACCGTCGCGGGAACAAACATTATTTTTTTCACTTCATTTTCGACAACATTTGTATGCGAATGATTGTCATGCAGAATACCAAAATGAAACAAAACAATCCGTTACCAATGTAGACTAGTTAGACATTCAGAAGATCGGGGTGACAGTGGTCACGAAGACATGCTGCACAGACTACGAAACAATATACCATTGTTGGCCGGGAAAATTTGTCACAGAAAAGCTCCACATTGAGGGCAAGTCAGCATTCGATGGGCTGGATACAACCAATTCAAAGCCGTTATTGCATGCGCAGTCCATTAGAAATATAGACACCAATATAATAATGAACAGAATCATCGACTTACGAACTAGATTAAATAAAAGGATGGGAATAGGAAGTGAAACAGGTGATCCGGATAATAGACAAACCGTTTGTAATAACTAAGCGTTTTGCTATAAAATCTGGTCTTTGGATGTTGTTTTTTTGTACCATAATCATGTAGCCATTTACGTACAGGTTTTTTGGTTTACTACTCTACATCCACATTGGTTCCTATGGAAATAATCAACTCAGGGAAATACTCCGATGAATAACTACTACGTTCCAAATTCACGAATCCGGTTCAATATTTCCAGTTTGAAAATGTGATAGGGAGCAGGTTAAAGAACGACATCGAAAAGTTCGGGGCTTCTTCAAAATAGTACTATAAATGGTGGAAAGTAGCTGTTTGCAAGAAAAACATCGATCTTTATGCCTATCCGTTGAGTACGAATAACATTGGTATTTTATTAAGCAACCGCCAAATGTCAACAGATTTAATTTGTCCAGATGGAAGACACGTCCAGTTTCATCTCTAAGGACATTCTGAATGTTAATAGGCTAAAGTGGTCTGGTAATGTTCTACGCCCGAGGTTGGATTTCCTTATGTGCTGCTCTTGGAGACGGGTGGTGGTTAGAGAATGGGTCGGGATGATCAATCCAAAAGACAAAAAGGTACGAATGCCCCCAACAGTGAACTGCTTCGACTTTGACGAGTTAGAGTCTCCGGCAAGCGAGATACTCCCATGAGATGATTGCAGAAATTATGCGCCGCTGTCAGTGAACATTCTGGTTTCAAAATTTTCACTGGTCTATATGGTTGTTCTACTGCATATAGTAAGGTCTTTTACTCAGGTATGGCATTCGAGTGCGCAGTGGAACAAGATAATATTCAAAAGCGGCGTAAACTAGCAAAACGCCAATGAGCATTGAAATTGAACCACACTGAGCTGAAATAGGTTAACATGCCCTTCTATCGAATATCGCATGATTCACCCTATATCGATCATGTTGCTAGCACGGTGACGGATTCACTGCGTGTACCCACGATTAATGATGAAAACACGTCAAAATCCTTTCTTTGTTACAAAAGTTCATCAGTTTTTTCTGGAAAAAGAAATAATGCTATCCAATAAACCATTTTCACTATTTCATTTGTTTTCTATTTGTCGTTTACTGTCCCAAAATTTTCGAGGCAAAACCAAGAACTCATCGACCTAACTTATCACGTTTTGGCAAACTTGCGTGGTAGGATTTATCTATATTCATTTCACCATTAAAACCAAGAGAGTAGTACATCGGTGATAGATGGGTGCTATACCATGTAGTGTTGATGCTAATTCAGCTTTTGATTATCAACGTGGATAGCCTAATGGCTCCGATTTTCCACTCACAGTGCATAGCTCCGGATCTGTGACGCAGTTGGGGCCGAAAGGATGGGCACTCTTGCCGCTTCTTAATGGGTCAGATGAAGTAGTTCTGTAGTTTATGCATGGTTTCAAGCGGTGATTTGGATGTGGACACCGTACTATGAATTATTTCACGATGATGACATTTTCCTGCGAATACTTTCTGTTTTACCCTTTTTGGCACCAATTTTTGACATTATTTTAGCCTGATGGACACCGTCATATTCCACATTTGATCCCGGTGGACAATCTTCCGGTGCGATTTACACTTCATGCCAGATCTACCTTAGGCTGCTATGATTAGGTAATGGTCGAAACTTTCCACGATATTCGCAAATGCATTAAACCGCACGTTCCGTACAACTTTGTGGTCGCAAATTTTCCAACAGATGGATCATAACGCGTTACATTGTCAGAGAAGCCAAAAAATAAACTTAACATATTTTTATAAGTTCCGGCGGTAAATTTAGCGTAGTTCGCAGGAAGCTTGCGCGCTCTCTTCGATAGGGATCAAGTATGTTCATCGGTACGCCACCGAAATAAGGCATTCGATAACACACACAGGGGTTTATTAAATTGGGAATGATCCGATACACAGTAAAAGTCCTGAGTTCAGAGCGACATTTTCTAAGGCACTTATCAGGATGCTTCGGTAAAGTGGAGCCGTTTACCTTATACACACGCAAACTCGCTATTATCTTTTCCAATCTGACTGAACTTTTACAAGCTCATATCTTTTCTCACCTCGACCCACCATATGAAATTTCGTTTAAAAAAGCTGCGTGTATACATAAGTCAGTGTTAATCACAGGTCACGAAATCAAAGAGATCGACTGCCTTCCATGTATTTTCACTTTATTTTATCTCTTGGCAAACAATGGTCATTGCGACAGGTGGTTTCTTAGAAATTTGCGCAACGACTCATCTTTATCAGATTTTTTTTTCCGAACAGCAGAAGCGCTGTTAACTTAGTTATTTCAGTTCAAGAACCATAACCTACGGCAGTGCGTTGTGGATACCGACTGATGTAATGGGTGCCATTAGAATGAATCAAAAACCGATTAGCAAATCCCTACATGAAATTTTCATCGGGTTTGGAATGAATGTAAGCCGTGTGACGAATGAGTCATGTGTACAACCGAAAATGACCGGTGTCAATGAAGCTTGAAATTCATTCGTTGACCCTGATAGTCTGTAATCCATGTTATTTAGTCATCATCACTGACCGAATAAGGTAATCAGGTTCAAAATTCCATAAAATTCAACTACGATAACGACCGGACGCAAGCATCAACGCAAATGAAAGCAGGTACGTGCCTGCCTGACAAACTTGCATCGTTGCACATATCTGTCGAACTAATTATCGACACAGCGCCAAACTTTTAATCCCGACGGTTATGCTGAACAGCTGTAATTAGGTACAAGGGCATGCAACTATCATTAAGAGGTTGTACACGTTCTAGCACTCATAAAAAAGGCAAAAAAAAACGTAACGAATCTACCCAAAAGATTTTGGGAAGAGAAATGCACCGTGCCATCAATAACTTTCGTGGAATACAACTTGGCCGCGGTTTCTGGATCAATTACCCCGAGTTTGCCGACGTTACAGTTCTTCTGGGATAGGGGCCTGCAACTGTATAGCCTGTCCCAGACCGGACTGTATGCGAAACCATGACTGTTGGTTTGAAAATAAACTCATCACAACTTCACAAGACCCGTCACCTTGTATCCACATCAATGGAAACGCATTGGAACGGGTGCTTCACTTCAAGTACCTAAGGTCTACCATTCAACCGAACGACCAAGTCAGAAACGAGTTTAGGCTTCGCCGGAAGAGCTTTCCTATCACGTTGTAAAGCGTTGTGGTCTCGCAACGAAATAAGCTGCGCATTTACCGTGCCGCCGTCCGCCCAGTCCCTTTGCATGAATGCGAAACCTGACCACTGATGGTAGACGATACAAACCGGTTAGAAAGTTTCGACCATTGGTGCCTCCGTTATATGGGAAAAACCAAGTGTTATGACTGCGCTGTAAACGCCGCTGTGCGCCAACACTGTTCGAACATCGAACGGCCTTCGCTGTTTCTCAAAAGACGTCGCCTTTAGTGGTTCGGTCATGTTCTCCACCAACAGAGGACGTAATTAATGAAAAGTAGCCTATTATAGTTGCTTTGTATCAGACTAGAAATTTCGCTTTGGCGGTCAGTTGATGGGTTAGCACTATGAGGGCGGACACGGATTACTTAGGCCTTCAGTCGGTTATCGGAGTACGCAATTGACGCAACAACTGAATTTCGCTGTGTGCAGACCTCGCTGCAGATCGTCGCGCTGCAATCAGACATTCAAGAAGCCGACTTATCATCTCGCATGAGCTAGTCGCATAAAAGTAAATTAAGATAACGGTGGCCCAGTGTGCATCGTAGAAGAAAAAACTGCTTTTATATTCATGTTACATGTTCAGGAAACTACGCATGGATGACGTTCGTGCTAAGACAGAACATGCGGTGATGATTCTCTCATCATAGATTCCTAAGTGAGAAAGGTACAATGGAAAAGCAAGCGGAATCAAAAGACGAACTACTGTCCTGAAAGATCGAAGAAAAAGGAATTAAATTATAGAAATGCGGTATGAATCTGTTTGTCGACTTCATGCTTTAGCAAGGATTAAATCAACGATAATCAGCACAATTGTAGTAGAATCACTGAGAGGTTTCCGTGTACTTGGTTAGGGGTTCGAAAGATTAGTTTCTCGGGAACCACACAACGCTGGGGAATTTAAAAGATTCAAATCCTGTCACGATCGAAAACAAGTCAGCAGGTCACCAGCAAGTGAAAGGGTTCTTAGGAATAATCCCGTCAGTCGCGCAGACATAGCATCAATCAAAGAATAAGAACCTAGGAAATTAATTTAAAAATCCAATAGGGGTTTCGGTAATGTATAAACAAACGGCTAATTAGTGTAATCGGAAGAAAAACCGAAAAAAGTATGCAGCAAGTAAAGAGCGGTTGCTGCTTCATTACCCGAACTAACGAACACCTTGAAAGGACTAGGTGACCTGCCGATATCCTACTTTCTGCCCAACTAGGCGGTTCAGAACGCTGAGAACGACATTGTATCACATCCATCATCAACATCGTTCAGCGTGAAACAGAAACGCAAGCTCAATTGACCGCTTCCACTCTCGCCGAGTTACACGTTCCAACAAAAAGCATGGATATGCAAGGCGGACAGGAAGTAGACCAACACAGACGGGAAAAAAAAAGAATATTGTAAAAGCCAGCACACGAAACGGTTTAACTGTACAAACGCACTATAGAAGACGACAACTCGATCGCCACTGTTCACGGTCCACTGTCATATCCTTCAGTGTCTCCAGCCACCTGGTTGGCGGGTCTTTCGGACCCCAACCACGAAGACGTGAGACACCTACTTCACCTAAGTCCGCTGCGTAGTTTCTCATTCTACTTTGCAACGTCATCTGCTGACCTTCATATGGCCTTTTCTACTCCATGGGATGAACGCAAAATGGGGCACGGCATGATAGACGAGTGTTCGCCGTACGCAAAACATGACTCAACCAACGTAGTCTACTAATCTTCATACGCTAAGATAAAATGTTCACAGAACCGACACCTAATACTAAATTCCAAACATGCACATTACTCACTCACTTACTCCATTTACTCCATGCGATACTACGCAGACATCGGTGATCGAAAACCTCCAACCGACGAGCATCTCCTACACGAATATTCCATGTCTCGCAACCGTACAACAGAACTGAGCGTACTGTGGTACAGTACACACGACCTTTCAACTTCAGTGAAATATCAAACCTACGCTACAAGTGCTTCAGCTTAGCGTAAGCCGCTTGAGCCTTGAATATACGCGTGTTTACCTCTACTGCCGAGCTGCCATCCTTAGTAAGGCAGCTGAGAGGCGAGTAAAGTGGTCAACAACTGCTGATGGTTAACTACTTAGTATCAAATTAGGAGATACTGACCTCCAGTCTTGTAACGACGATATTTTGAGGAAACAAAGTACATATCGAACAAAGCTACAACTTCTGCGAGTTTGTTTAGTGCAATTTGATTATCCTCCACAGATCTGAACAAGCACACAGGGTCGCCTCCGTAATGTAGGTCGCACAGATTTTCATCGGTTGCCATTTCGACGCCTACATACTGAAGACCTCGAGAGGCGTACTCCATTACCTCGTCGATGACGAAGCCAAATACAAATGATTATACGGGACACTCTTATCGCATACCGCTGGCTTACCGAATGAACTTGATAGTTAACTGCATACTCTTCAGCCAAACGTATAGGGGTATAATGCTCGCGAACTACTCTGGTACATCTTCCAGGTGAAGACCATTGCTCAGCGCAGTTTGGTCGATTGGGTTGAATGTAGCTTTCACGTTGAGAAAAACCACAATTGTCGGGCGACGGTAGGTAGCGCGTTTCAAGTAACTGGTGAAGCGTGGAAATCTGATCAAAACAACCTCGACCTGGGCGAAATGGGGCCTGCTATTCGCGGATGTTACTACTGCGAATCGAAGTCAGACAGTGCACCATTATCAAAGCAAAAACTATGGAAGCCGTTGGCATTAAACTGAACCGACGGTGAATGCCATAGTCACTGTCTTTCCTTTCTGAAGATGAGTACAATCAGTGACTCGCTTCATGGCGACAGAGTCCTCTCGTCGATCCACATATCAAGAAGGGAAGTGTTCCTATCAAGACTTCTCTACTGAGTTTGAAAGGAGAGGAGTTCGTCGGGGAACGGCCAATTTTTGCCGCTTTAACAGTCGATTTTTCGACATTACTTCCAATCCCGTTGGGAGATCACATCACAACTGTCAAAGATTACCAGTTGTTGACACCGGAGTAAGTACACTAGCCGCGGACAGCAAAACTACTCTTCGAATTATTCAGCTCGACCGCATGTCGTGTTACTTACCGCAGTTCTCCGACCATCGGTGTTGCGCATAAACTTCAACAGAAGTTGACTGTTACAAGAAGCAGCTGTTACTTTCATTTCATTGTCTGTTTTAATTGCAAAAACAACTGGAGTAATTCGTTACGAATCGACATCGCAAAGTTGTTCTTCTCGATTGGTAATGCCTTCTGTGCACCTTCTTTTCTTTCTCTCAAGGAATACGTTAACCAGGTTTCTTTCGAGCTCAGTTTGTGAGGCAAGTAAAATGAAAGGATTATCTGGACAATATGTTCATGCAGAGACTGGGCAGCTGGATAAATATATCATATTTCACATTTGCTAAAAAAAGAAAATCTAGCGAGTCTATTTACATTCGGTGAAAGAATAGCAAGTTCGAGTGCAATCCGGTAAACTCATAGTCCTACATCTATGCGCTCCTTTTACTCCACAAAAAGAAGATGTATCATTTCCAGTTATTTCAACCAATAACCTTAAGCAAAATTATTCTGGTTTTGGTTGTTACCTCAACAAGGTTTACTCAAAGGAGGAAATGAGAGAGAAATGATGAAAAAACAAGTGTAAGATAATAAGGTGAGGAATGATAAGGAAGGGAAAGGATTACGAATGCGCGGAGGCCACCAACTGCGGACTAGGATCATATCGTGTTACCATTATTTCGCAGAATTTCTTGGACCCAAACGCAGTAGTCTGACTGCAACGACACGGACAGCCCGCTGATTAAGGCTTTTATTCCGCTTTGCCATGTCATAAACTGAGAACCAAGATTCGTCTTCTAACTACCGACTTCCTCGGAAAACGGCATTCAACGAGACAGCCGTTCTGTGGGTTTCAGCGAACCATGACCCAGCCAACCTAACGTATTCAAACCTAAAGCCCCTTTGAGATAAGTCCCTATGAAACACATCTTTAGTCTTGGGAGAGCAGGCAACGACGCTTTAGTCAATTCCCATTGATACATACAGAACCGTACAAGTGAACTGCACCTAAATGACTGTTAATTCGGATCCAGTTTAACAATGTATGCTCGGGTCTCGTGCTTAAATCCATCCTGACGCCAGCTTGATCGCGAGCATTGAAAACTGAATCACCTGAAACGCAAAGGGTGAAGTGAGAGAACGAACATCGACCTGGACTTCAAATAGTGATTACGGAAACTAGGTTTTGTAAGAGCCTTTCGGAGATACTGCATTCATCTGTTTATAAAATTTTCGTGAGTTCTAGTTTTGGGATGTTTTTCCTCCACCTGGTATAATACGCGAGCGATTAAGGCAGCTGACGGAAAGGTATACCGGTGCGTAATCTGTGCGCCCAACTAATTCCCTTGTATGACATTGAATCTACTTTCATGTTCTTATATGGTGCTGCATTTTTTGTTGGGATCTTGAGTATTCCCTATGTTAGGAAAACATATTTTGGTAAGACCCCATACAAAAATGGTATTGACAGCACTTTGACGAGCGGTGCTTCGCACTTGCCCACGCTGGTTTCTTTCTGCATACCTCCATCGGAGCATTTGACTCAAAAATCTGACCCACGTCGCAGTAGTGAACCGTTTACCCTTCAAGGGAGCTTCGAAGGGAAGCAGACTTATCACTAGTGATTATTTTTCACGGAGATCGGTGCAGTTTGAGATTTGTTTTATTCTTATAATTCATTCGAAACGATGGACAAGAATTGCTAGGGAATCCGACCATCAAGCATGTGAACTATCAAGCTTATCAGGTAAATCCCTTAGTTCCGACGGGAACATATTTGGAAAGCAGTGGCAAGTGACTGCATGGAAGTGTATCCACTTGGATCAGATATTCTTCTTCTAATTTTTCCGGTTGAATTGCCAGCTCAAATGATCCCTTTACCCATTGAGCTTTCGAACATAATTGAGTCTTTGGCTTACGGTAGTCCATTCCATATGGCTATTTGGGTCACGATGGTGCACAAGCCGTTACACCATGTCAGGTTGCAGTCGCACTGAAGGCAGCTAAATGAAGTGAACACACTTAAGCAGTCCGACCAAGTTGGTTCCTTTCTCTTAGCCGAATCTACGATCAGGCAATTCCACCAAGCCGCAGTTATTCGTTGCATCTGTAACGTAAGAATCCATGTTGCTAAAGTCCGTTGTAGGAGCATGCATTTGGACAAGCAATACCTCGCAGCTTTCCACATCGCAGAATTGAGTTTCTTTGGGAACCTTAGTCGAAGCTTTTGATTCATAATTCTGATCCATAAAACAGTGACCGAAAAAACCTGCAATGACGCTTTTGCAAATCCAATTGGGTAAAATCGGCTCGAAAAAGAAAAAGTTCGATTAATAGAGGAGCCCATGAGGAGAAACCCATTCATCACAGCGCAGTGCAGTGGGTTCCACGGTCGCGATTATCCCGTGCGGCGATTAACGTAGTATGGGATTCTTTGTAAGTGTATGATTCGAGGATAGTCAAAGAATATTGCTAGCGAGTTCAGGCGATAAGCAGAACAATCAGAGTTCTCAGAGTCTTTGGCCTTAACAACAGACTGTTTGCAAGGCGACGGCCAGTAGCTGATTGGAATCCCATCTACTTGGATCGGTTGTTCTAATACTGATTTTTCCGGTTGAACTGTCAGCTCAAATCGACTCCCAACCTGAATGATTAGGAGACTAATTCGTCTGACCCCTACCCATTGACCTTCCAGAAATGTCTGTATCTTCGAATTGAGATAATCCACCCGGAATAGTTCGTCGGATCATGAAGACGAGCAAGCTATCACGCCACACAAAGGTGCAGTTTCATCTAATTGGATAGAAGACGATCGACCGTTATCAACCTCAGTTACCCATGGATTCCATATGGAATCTGCCAAGTGTTAATTGTATACTTGATTATTCGGTTTAGAAATCCAGTCTATGGGGTTAAAAAGTGGAAGACTGTCAGAGATTCTTCCACAGTTTCGTCTTGGTAAAGTGAACATTCAATGATAACTTATATTTGAAAAGCAGACGAGGATGAGTGATCATTTGCCCATCAAAAATGGGGCGGAATAACATTATCTGCTGACATGGAGTGTTTATCACTAGTCTAGTATTTATAAACAGGGAGTACAAACGTCAAATCAAATGTTAGCGATTATCTTCTAATCTTTAACATTACTTTGAAGTAAACGACGGCTAAGATCGGATCTACTCAACTAAAAGACGGAATGAGATAAGATTAAAATTGGTTCAAAACACACTGGACACAGAGTAAAAAGGGACAACTAACCTTGACTCGATTGACTGCCTCCTGAGCCTGATACATCCGGGAATTGCGTGTGGGTTGTTTTTGCGACAACAACTGAGTGCTTCCCAAGTAGCTCGCGCGGAAAAGAACTCCATGAATGAGTGTCTCCGGAAAGTCCGGGTGTTTTACAGAAACTAAAAGACAAAAGTACGTCAGTTATGACGTGAAACAACGAAAGTGGAGTCATTAGAATGAGCAACTCACAGCACCGTCCTAATCAGAAGCAAGCAGAAGCAAGGCCTTGAAAGAGCAACTGCGAAGTAATGAGTAAAATCGCAGTAAATAGAACAAAGAATTCGAATGCAAGAAACCGACTGACTGTGGGAATTAGCCACATCACTAAATGCTTTCCATCATCCCATGGATTGTAATGCATTGCATGGTATACTTTTGTATGTAAATAAGCTTGCGTTTTAGTAGGAGAAATCCAACAGTCGACGTTTTACGATCCTTATATCTATTTACTATGCTGCAAGCTGACCCTGGCGGTAGGCAGCTTCGCTGACTTCCAGCTCACTGCCAAGCCCAAACTTCCTAAGGCTTTATGTGGTTTCCCACTCTAATTCTCAAGGCTTCGGTTACTGCTTCTCTCATGCCCAACATAAATTTCACAAATCAAATGAATAAGTTACTGTTCACCTGCGGGCACCCACCTACAGCACACGTGGGAAGCTCTCGCTCCTCTCACTCACACTCGTGGGTTGAGGTGAAATGTTGACTCTGTACACCGCTTTCTGTCATCCTCATCCTCCACTGTCTTTCTGATGGAAACACATCTTCTTCGTCAAACATAAGCCACCTTCAACTTTCTTAACATAACTTCACTCTTGCCCCCACTCCAAAACTGGAGTCGGTACCTATACCCACAAATCCATCCGATTTGCTCATCTTGACTTCTCCAACCGAAACTCCTAATTTATGTCGTTGATGATTCGGTCTCTTTCTATTATTCACTACTTTCGTACCGTTTGTCGCTCTCTCGACAGCAATAACCTCTGACTTTTGAATTGTTGTCTTCAAATACTGAAACACTGACTTCAACGGATCTCAAGCGCCAAATTACCATTCTCGGAAATTTCGACGCAAAAAAATAAGGATTGGCTATTGCACTGATCGGACACTTCGACTATGGGACGTGAAGCCAAGGTTTTTGCTATAACCAACAACGTTAACCAAGTAGCCAACCTCACTAAACGCATCCACGATCGTCTTGGCGATCGCACATACACTCCTGACTTCACTCTTACAATTATCTTCCCTTCATTCTATACTATCACTATCCCGTTTCCTTTGGGATCATCGGCCTACTCCCATCTCATGATCACTTCTTTTTCCTCGCCCCATCTCAATAACCAACTTTAGATGCATCTTTTTGGCTACAATTCTGCTGATTGTAGTGGTTTTCATGATTTTATGGAGTGTCATACTTCCAATGACTGTCACTTTGTATCTGATGTTTTTGTGTATGCCTTTAATTTCAGGAAAACTGTTTTCAAGCCATAGATATTTAGATTTAAAACTTCTCCAAAACCGCCAAACCACGAACCCTGATTGGTCCAACCACGCTCCCAACCGTACTATGGATTTGAATAACTCGGCATACCGTTGTGGCGCAGCTCACCAAATCAAACATCTCGACATCAATTTGTTCAACTAAAACGAAAGCTGAAGACTGTTTCGTAGATCGCAAGGATGAGCGTCTGGCCTCACACAGCACTGGTGGCCGACCATTCTGGTTCACTGCAGGGCGATATCCCGTAGTTATCCTCCCATTCGCAATTTCACCAACTCTGGCCTGCGACCCGCTTAGAAAGACCGAGATTCTTGCTTCCAACTTCACTTCCTCTGTCAAGCTTACTTCCCCAACTCCCTCACGTTCACAAAAATGAATTTCTTTCAGTCATAACTTCCAGAGAGATCCAGTAAGTCCTTTTTAATCCGAACGTTTCGAAACGACCGGCCGTACGGCATCCTAATCATTGTTTTGTCCCATCTATTTCATTCAAACATCTACTTTATTATCCACAGTTGAGTCGCGATTCGACTTTTCTTTACTCCACTGAGTCACTTTCAATTAATGGACTTGCCCATAAATTCTCTTTGTTGATCTCCTTTTGTGTTAGCAATTACCCCTCGTGCTGCACGGCATAGTTACATTCCTAATACGCGCCAGATTATTTTTTTACCCATCCACCTCGTTTTACACTGCACTTATGTGCGGGAGGAGTTTCGTGTACTGCTCTTTCCCTTCTTGATCGAGTTCAACGAAATGCCGCTCGGTTGATCAATGATTCCTCCCTGACCTCAAATCTGCGGTCGCTCCCTCATCACCAAGCAGTTACTTCACGGTCTCTATCATATTGTTTCGGTTTCTGTTCTTCAGAACTCGCTTTGGTAGTTCCCGACTCACAACTCCCTCTCGTTCTTCTCGTATTTAGGCGGCCAGTCAGTTTAATCGAGTCTTCATCTCCAAATGTCTCTATTTCATTGCTTTATTTCCCAGGATGCAGACCGCTGGAACAATGTTCATGTATCTGCTTTTCCAACAAACTACAATATTTCTGTTTTTTAAAAGCCGAGTCAAGAAACATTTCGAATCCTAGCTAATGCTCCCCTTAAGTACCACCTTTGGCAGCTTAACTCTTGATCATGCAGTGTGCCCCTTTTCTTGTAAGTCATTTTGTGCAATAAAAACCAACAACTACTTCGTAAAGCAACGTGTGTCCAAGCTTGTGAGCTGTGGACATACACAAAACAAGTATAAACGCCATAAGACGATTCAAATCCAGCTTCCCTCTTGAGGATAGAGCATTCTAATTCAGTGGTTACTAATTAAATTCGCCCGCCACCTCCTACAAATACGAAAATATCGTTGCCTTGGCGTCGACAGTCTTCGTCTGCGACGGTCGTTTCTGAGCCGCATAACACGACCGATCTTACCACTGCTTTGTAACCTCGAGGCTTTAGCGATTACCAGATATCACGCCATCACAAATGGCTCAAATCTATTAAAGTCAATCGGGTCCCTTGTCAACGAGACGACAATTCACCCAAAATATGACTGCTTGCTGAGATGCGAATGCCCGAATAACCAAAATAACGCACGTCATCCAACTTTTTCATGATAAGAATAAGATTAGACTTCGAGCTTACCTAATCTCGCAGCGCAATTTTGCATTTCAAAGGTGCGAAACGTATTCCAAACAACTATACCGTCGTTAAGGAGGTCGAAGAAGGCTTGAAATTTACCTGGGCCTTCACTACGAGGGACAGTAAAGAAGTAAATCAGTTGTTCTACTCACCGCACACAAGTTTCGTAACAAAACAGAAATGTGAGCCAGCTTCTGGTTATCCATATTTATTTAGGATCTACAATCAACCTTGGTGGCAGTAAAGCGAAGTGGCTTCTACCATATCGAGGAAATGAACTCATTGAGTAGATTTTACTCCTATCCTGGATACTGAAAGGATGCCCTGTGAGCAAATTAGGCGTTGGAATTCATGTTGTGTTAGGCAGTGGCTATCACAAAGATTCTTCATGGCTCAATATTACACACAATTACGATGGGACGGAAGACCGCACACGACAACAATTTATTCCGGTTCATTTCGTTGCATTGTCGAAAATAACCAGAATAAACGTAAAATATCAACTGCGGTTCCCCATTGAAAATGTGTGCATGTAACATTGTCCGATTACCGCGTCAAGACTCGTCCTGAACTTAGCGTTACCTGGCCATCTTGATGGGTCAAACAACCTAAAGCAAACAACAATCTGTCCAAGTGTTTTGTAAGTGAGCAGTGCAACTACTAAGACACTGACATCATTCAGGTGTAGGCTGTTTTCTTATTCGGGATGACGAGAAATACCACGTAAGATGAAGCACATCTTTGTAAAATATTTCAAACCAGGTAATTTAAGAAGGAAACGAGACTGAAATCGATCAACTATTTTATCGGAACAAAAGACCTGCTCAATGGACGGATGGTTCGAATTCGTCAAATCTTCCACCGTAGTATGCAATAACTATCCATGAATATTTACCATGCCGTGCAGATATACAACGACTAGTAAGGTGTCAACACTGGCATCTTCGTAGGGCTGCCTGGGTACGTAGGAAAATGTAGGTTGACAAGGCTTGCTGCACTGGCATCTAGGGGTTAGATGTGGAAAAGTCTAAAAACAAACAAGATAACTTTAGTGCAGGGCACACGTTTGATTTTCGAATTTGCATTCACGAGACTGGCTAACCCGGTTAATGGCATTAAAAGCTGCATCGAAAATGTTAAACAGTTAGTGGGGTGATCTTATTCGGAATATCTCACGGCTCATGAGAGTTGTGCAAACTGCCACATTTGACTGTTTGAATTGTTTCACTGTTGACTAACGGTCGCTGCGAGCCAGTGACCAGTAAATCAGTGCAAATTAACGAGCAGAAGTGATTATTCGGAAATGAACGTAATACATCGTCATCACGATGTTTTATCTCTAAACCCAGAGATTATGTCGCTAACTTTACACCGCAAGTGGTGGTGAAATCGTTAATGCGAAAACGCATCACCCACCAAACGCACCTCTTTCACTGGAGTTCACCACACAAAGTGGTTTTGTCAGAGTTGCCCTCTTTCACCCCTTCTTTCGATTTTGTAGTTGAAATGATTACGGAGGGAGCTTTGTCTTTATGTCAGAATAATGGTGTTGATATTTACTCGGATAGTGAATAACTGACTTAAAATATGCGGATCATGTTGTGCTACTGAGTGGAGATAACAGCAATTTGCAAGTATTTCTCGACAGCCTTTGCGATGATGTGGATGTGTTTGGGATGTTTTGCACCTTTGATGTGTGCAGCGGTGTTGCAGAACTGGACTGGCTGAAGGCCGAAAATTATTGTCGCAGGGAAAAATATAGGAATTGTTACTAAGGATGAAGTGGTATAGCGTGCACCGAGGGCTCGATTGGCGTTTACGAGTTAGTGGTGTTGGCGTAACATGCGGCTATCGAACAAAAATAGACCAAATACAGAAGTGAGGTCAGTTCAGTTATACGGCTCAGAAACATGGCCGTAGAGGGCGGATCTTGGAAGACTATCATATTTTCAAACCGTTATCTTTATAGCGCCCGTGGGATATAATTGAGAAATTCTCGCAGTAACTCAGCGCATGGTCAAAAATAACTCAGCATCTCCCAATGTTTCCGATGCATGGGGTGGCAAAACAAATAATTCCCTTATCCCAACGTCGGTAACCGGTGAGGATTAAGCGATAAACACCGTGCCATTCGGACATGAATGCCAGGGGTCAGAATGCTTCCACTGCCACTCACTTTCCCATTCGATAGTCTTTAAATCGTCATTTTTCCCTTCCAAAAATACTGTAGTATTGATGTGTTGTGCATGGAGGAAGTGAGAAAGTGTTACTTTTACTCCCATATTACGATTACCCTGTTAATCTGTTTGAGTTATAGTCACCGTGGTCATTCTTCCATCGGTACATGGACAAAATGATTCGCCACTTACGGTGAACATTTAACTCACTACTGAAAACTAAAGGAGCAATGAATCGACTGGCAGCGGTCAAGTGGTTTAAGCATCTGCCACGTCAAAAAGGTAAGGGAATCAAATCGAAACTCCTTGTCGATTGGCTCATTAATGCATCTGGACTATTTAAACCTAATCTGGTTCTGTGAATCCTTTCAGGGTCATGGTTCCCGGTCCTGTCCTCAGAGCAGTTGGTCGCAGAAACTTCGGATAATGTCCCTCCCACTACAGTCATTCAATAAAAAGTACTTTTTAATGGCAACCACAATGCTGATATTCAACAAACCCATGAAACACGACATGAACAAACTGAAGTAACAAAGCAGTATACATTCACTGGTGTCCATATATCGCACCCGGTCGTTAACAGTGCACGTGGAAAACACAAAAATGCTCAAAATTAGAAGGAAAATACAAAACAGAGAATTTTCAATAACTTTAGCAAAGACTGATTGTTATCATTTTATACAAACATTAACCTCCCACCAACGCGGTCTAGTTTTGGTTGCTACACCACAGCATCGATTACATAGGAGAAATGAACGATAAAGGGTGAAAGGTCAAATGCAAAGCAATAGGTTGGGGAACTATCTAGAGAAGTTAAAATTTCAAATGCAAGAATGTCACTGACTGTGGTCGTGTGATTAGCTGTCAAACTCGACTCTCTCCCAACTATAGCGTGCTTCGCAAAACAGAATACAGTGAAGCATATGTTCCGAGGACGTGCGCAAAACATCACCCGACCACCTTAATTGGTTTGGATTCAATGCTCTTTCTAAAGAGTGAACTATAAGATCTAGTACTTTCGTCTGACCTCTGAAGTACTAGGGAAATTCTACTATATTCTACCTGAATCAAGGAAACAGCAGTATTCAAAAGCCGACACTATTCCCACATCTTCCATTCCTAATAGCCATGTTTCTGAACTGCATAACAGGACTGATTTTAAGCCTGCTCCAACTCTGGTCGATGACCGGTTGTTACGCCAACATCGCAGAAGATCCAAATAGTTTTTCCATTATTTGCATCGCGAAGGGGTGTAGTGGAACAGGCCTGTCTTATAGTTGCTAGGGCCCACTGCAAGGGGAACCACCAAGCTCGAGCGTGAAACTTGCCAGGCGTAGTAACCGGCCCAGCGACAGCGGACTTACCGTCTACCACCAAACCGACAATCGTTCAGTTCAGTCTTTACAGCCATCAAGCTTGCACAAAAATCCTTGTACAGTGGTTTTCACTTCACAACATCATATATGCGAAAAGATTTCATCCGATAAAAGACCTCCTGCACAGATCAAACTACTCACATAACAAGACTTATCCACTTCAACCAATTCCTCTCTGTGACAATAAGGTTCGACTTCCAGCCAATCCAATTCTGCAACAACATTTTACACCTCGAAGATGAAAAACGCATCATCGATTCACAGTAGACCTTAGAAATTTGCTGCCTTACATAGAATATTGGAGCTTCGTTTTCTCTCATGTCAACACTTTGCCACTGCCTTTAAAGAAGCATGGAGACAGCCCATCTGTCCCAGTTTCTCGATACGTTTTAGGAAAATTCACCTCTCGGATAATCCCCTTTTCTGCCTGCATTGTTCCACTTGCACACATAGATAACAGGTCCGCTGTCAAACTCGGCCAACTAAAGTTCACTTTGAAATGCTGTACCCAGTGCTCCACGCGACATTTCAGAGAGCGAATCACTGGACTACCTGATCTCTTGGTAACTTCATTAACACCTAGTTTACGTAGCCCAGCCCTTTTAATCAGTCAATAAATATTCCGGCTATTCCCGATAGCCACAGCCTTTTCCGTTTCATTGTATTACTTTGTTCATCGCCAAACGCGATCATTTATTAGGTGTCGAAGGAAATCGGTAGGATCGCAAAAAGTATGAGGAGAACACTCACCTTCTCGAACACGATTATGACGTTCGGCCTGTGAATCATAGAAACCATGCATTCGCGTTAAGTACAAATATAAAAACCATCAGAAACAAAGGCAAACGAAACAAGAAAAAAAAAACAAGATTTGACGGAAACGAATAAAAATCTGAAATTGTGATGCGACGATATTTCGGATAACCAGGATTAAGTTCAACCAAGAGCTACCGGAATTCAGTGGAATTCAAATAGTGAAATGAGATACTGATAAGATCTAACAAAATTTTTAACTCCATAAGATGTCAGAAATCAGACTTCTTAGAGAAAGATCATCTGATGTAAGCACGTTTGTTCCCAGAAGGGAAAATAAAGTACGACGAGGAACAACAATAATCTATCTAAAATCGTAAATACTGTATCCAAAGGCTTGACTTGACTGAATTGCATGTAGCCTTTCTAAGTTTACTAAAGCACCACCACTCGACAACACTTGTGCATTCGGCATCAACATCCTAAAGAACGTTCACAGTGAAACAGAGATACGGGAATGCCAGTTGTTAGAAAAATCAAAGCCAACCGATTGAAAGAACTACTCACATGTTAGCCTGAAGGATTTATCAGGGTTATTCACTCCCGTTCTCCTGTCCTAAGAACTACTCCAAAATCATAAATCAATAAGTTGAATCGAAAGCGGTGAATTTTGAGGACAACCTACCTGTATATCAGCTTCCCGTTTCAGTTCAGGAATATAGACAGGTTTGTCAGACTGGTATGGTTTATCCAAAAGCTGATCGGTATCTTCGTCGCTCTCATAATCTACGGAACAGATTGAAAAAAGAAGGCAGGAAAAACTAAAGGGTGATTGACAGGTAGTCCAACCAGGAGGAAGGAAAAATAAGAACCACAAGTATGATGTTTCCGTAATTTTCAATCAAACATTTCGCCACTTTCGACTGACCATTTGAATAAAGAGCAGATGTATCGGGAAGGTTGATTATCATACAGATTCTAAGACATGGACTTACATGCATCTCATAAGCTTTGCATTTTTGAGCGCGTGGACTGTCATCCCTGTTGGGTTCTTAGGCTCCTATCATACAAACAACTGACCCAGGAGCTGAGATACCCATCAACAGCTACGTTCTAGTATAGCACGGAAGTAAGAAGTTAAATCAAACAATGAATAAACATGACCGAAAAATCAGAAAAAAGCATGCGACACGTAAAGAGCCGTCACTGCTTCATTACCCGAACTAACGAACACCTTGAAAGGACTAGGTGACCTGCCGATATCCTACTTTCTGCCCAACTAGGCGGTTCAGAACGCTGAGAACGACATTGTATCACATCCATCATCAACATCGTTCAGCGTGAAACAGAAACGCAAGCTCAATTGACCGCTTCCACTCTCGCCGAGTTACACGTTCCAACAAAAAGCATGGATATGCAAGGCGGACAGGAAGTAGACCAACACAGACGGGGAAAAAAAGAATGTCGTGACAGCCAGCACACGAAACGGTTTAGCTGTACAAACGCACTATTTTAATCATTCTGACCCGACAGAAGTTGACAACTCGATCGCCACTGGTCACAGTTCCCAGACATATCCTTGAGAGGCTCTAGTCAACTGGTTCACGAATCTTTCGGACGCCAACCACGCAGATGTGAGAAATCTAATAACATTGAGTTTGCTGTCTATTTCATCATCCCATGCTACTACGTTATCTGCTGACCTTCACATGGCTTTTCCCACGCAAAATGGGGCCCGGGATGGTAGACGAGTGTTCGCCGTACGCAACACGTGACCCAACCAGTGTAGTCTACTAAGTTTCATAAACTGAAACAAGGTATTCTCAGAATTGGCACCTAGTACTCAATTCCTGACCTTACTCCCACGGTCACTACATCCAATCTTAACGATAATACGTAGACAATGGTGGTCGAAAATCTCTAAGCGACGAACATCACCCACACGAATATTCCACGTCTGGCAACCATACAACAAAAATGAACGTATTGAGGTACAACAAACACGACCTTTCAGCTTTAATGAGATGTAAAATCTGCAGCATAAGTACTTCAGTCCAACGTATGCCACTCGAGGCTTGGATATATGCGTGCTCGCCACTACTGCCGCTCTCGCATGGTTCGTCACGCAGCTGGTCAAGTAACTGAAACGGCCGAAAAGCGTTAGTTTCTCCATCTAGTATCGATACTACTGTAGGCCACTTCTGTAACATCAATTAGACATATACGCAATCGGATTATCCGCTAAGTGGAGACAGTAATGTATGAGTAAAGTTTGAAAACTAAGTAAATTATACGAATCCAGTTGTGAGTGCGACTCGGAGGTTGGAAACGAGTCACAAGTGCAATATTTCAACTATCATACACATACAAAAATTTAACTGTTTATTAAATACTAAAGTAAGCGATTAAAACATCGATAGAGTTTGTACAGGCAAATGATGGGTGGCGAGAGGAACAGCAGCGGCAGAAACCACGAAACTGATCGCCAGATTCCCTCTCTTTTACTAAACCCGTCTCTTCTGTCTCCAACCCAACATATTTTCCCATTCTGCTTGCCCATAGTAACCCCAAAAAAATACACGCTCGACGCTCGCAACAGTTCATTGTCAAACACTTTCCAGTCTATTAGCACAGATTTTCTCAAGCCTAGTCAGCTTCTGAATCTTGGTTTCTTCAATGGGCAAAATTTAATCCAGGCTGACCAACATAATGATCATCATCAACATCATCGTTCAGCGTTAAACAACAAGGCAAGCCTCACTGACCGCTGCCTTTCCCCAGAGTTACACGTTTATATAAAAAGAGTGAATATCCAACGGGAACAGGGAGTGGACCTACACAGGGGAGAGCAGATAAAAATGCTGCCGCAGCCAACGCACGAAACACAGTCTAACTGTACAAACGCATGTGTTTTCAATCATTCTGATTCGATAGAAAATGACA
>LUCM01003072.1:0-23897 GCA_008360955.1 Fasciolopsis buskii | reverse complement strand
ATTCACGATTTATGCCAAACTCAAGCTCGAAATGGCACAGTTGCGTTTCGGTTAATGGCGTACACCTAAAGTCTGCCGTTGCAACCACGAAGGTTGCGACGACGAGGCAAATGAGTCGAAGTGTGACTAAAATCATCAGACACGAATTTCATAGTCGCTTTTGTAGCTTAGTCTTACACGGACTCGAGATTACACGGATATAAAATTTGCCTAGAATTCACATCAAAACTATTCGAGAGTGATAAATTCGATAGGTTGTTGAATGTAATGTGGTTTTGGTTGTTCGAAAATAACTCTTCTAGAACGGTTTTAACTTTTTACACGGAAACGTGTTCTGTTAGCGTGGAGAAGAAACGAGATTTGTTTGCACATTAATCGCACAACGGGATTCACGTCACAGATGCGTTTGTGTACAAAAATTGGATCACGATGGTCAGAACGATCACGGTCTCCGGGCATCCGTTTGGAATATGTTGACTGGTTCACTGTACGACGATGGAAATTTGTGCATTTACGCCCAACATAATTCGTGTGTATATGTGTGTGTGTGTATGTGCGTCTGTGTGTGTGTGTGTGTGCGTGCCGGTAGGTGTGTTTGTTAACGAGCGAAATTTACTAAGCTGTCACAACTATGCAGACCAGCACGTGGAACGGGAAGCGGTATAGGAGACCTACTCAAAACAAGATCGGATATGTGACCATAATCTGTTTCCATGTGATGTAACAAAGTGGAAAATCTAACTTTTTCGAGTTCTTTCTTGACCCGAAGACAATAGCGAAATGTCGGTCAGATGCTAGGTGCGTTGTTTGCCTCCGTCGAATGCAAAAAAACCGAAGGGTAGATAAAAGTGTGAGCTATCCTAATCGGTCTCGTCTATTAACGGTTTTATCAATCAGGTGCATTTGGTTTCTTTTCGAGGTCTTGTGATCGGTGAGTTTGGAATTTTGATTACAAATAATTCACGAGCAATCGAATTGATGCGATTACTGTATTAACGGTGTCATAAGTGACCTAATCTCAAGCCTGTAATGGCTGAAATAACGAAACCGCCGGAGTTTGATTACATGTCGTCAAATTTATCCCAAGACGGGGAGAAGGCCAATGAGATGCGGCAATGCGTCCTATTTTAATGGGCCATGGTGATTAGAGTTAAAAGACCCAAAGTAGACGGGGTTGGGTGTCTGAGGCTCCGAGTTGGCTACTCGTCCCGAACACCTCTCGAATAAGTTCAACTCCTTATCTTCTCTTGGCCAAAGGGCACATCAAAGTCCCAGGCGGAAGGCAAATATCCGTCCTATTCACCTGGCTGACTAGTCTTCAGCAATCAGTTTAGAGCAGATGGCCAAATCTTGATTTCAGACCATTTACTGAACACGTACGAAACGTCCGGGTGTGCGTTGATCGTCATCAATGACGAAGGGGGTTGTACTGAGCATCCTGGATATCTAACTCAATCCGAAAGGTGTACGAATCACCGGTCCCCAATGGGTTACGCAATTCTCAGATTGCTGTACTGCCTTGGTCCGAAGGCTCGGCATAGGGTCGTGTAAGACCACCCTCACAGTCTTCATCCTTCACCATGATTCTGATGGATGGATATTTCATCTATCTGAACTGGTTTGTATTTGGACCTTTACATACGGTGGGCAACTGGCTATTTTTCCCCAATTAGTTGAAACCGGTTCAGTGTAAACATAATAGAAATTCTGTTTGCTTTAAGAACTAAAAACACTCACCGGTCACGAATAATTGAAAACAAAACAATTCATCATGTTGGCTGATCATTCAACGGAATACACTTACAATGTCTTGTTGTTTGTTCATGGAGAAGAAAAGTGTTTTTATGCTGTGCGGCGCTAGTTTTATTCGACTAATTCCACACTTTTCGTGACCCGTTAGACCGACCAATTGATCAGTAGACATTTGGTTCAGGTTTTCTATGACCAGGATTATTTTGCTGTTTGCAATCAATCATTTGTTGCTACGCCTCGCGCGCGAAGAAACTCCCATAAGGGGAAAAATGCCTCCAAATAGTAGATCCCGTAAAACACGAAACTTCACTCACTTGGCGATCGATTACCCCGGTTTAGATACCCTGATCCACGTAACAATTGAATCGAGGTAGAATATTTCAGTATAGAGTCATTAATCTATTGATTGAAATTATCCCTTTCATGGTTTTGGTTTGTGTCACGATAATTCACCTCTCGTCTGATCTGCACTGTTCGTCCGGATAAAGTTATGGCATTTGGACTTGAAGGTCGGCGGTTCGAATTCCTCCGGTGTCTGTCAGACTCTCCATCTGGCATTCCACTATCGGCTATGGGCCGTGATTCCGAACATGACGCACACCGATAATTTGCCAACAAACGAAGTAAATGAGAAAAAATTAAGCGTGGAAGAAAGTTTCGTTCCTGTTTTTATTGATATTTCTAAGTGTTACTGGTTCCAGGTAAAGTTTTGCTTTAGATTTGAAAATTTTGTGTTCATCTTATCTCAGGTCATGAATTGCATGCGACCTAAAAGCCATGCTCAGATATCAGAACCCTATGAAAGCTTCGTTTTAGCCACCATCCTTATACGGTACGAGCAACGTCCTCCGCTCTCACAGTCCCGTGATTTCCCTGAATCCTGGTGACACAAAGGTAGAGAATTTGTCAGAGACTGATTACGACAGTTTCGTAAACGAATTACCAACCCGGACCAAATGATGTAAGGAGTATGTCGAAAAATCGATGCACCATGTATCGGGTTTTTATTATCAATGATATAATGCTAACGACGCTGTGCTGTTGGTAGATGTAATGCGCCAACGTTTCGTCTATCGTGGGTAGTCTTTCTCAAGGCAAATTTTACAATCAACAGAAAGTGTACGAGACTATCGAATGTGATCCGGAACAATCGGTTACGTTTTCACATTGTGTGTATGTGTATGTGTGTGTATGTGTATGTGTATGTGTATGTGTATGTGTATGTGCATGTTTATGTGTACATCTATGTGTGTGTATAGATCAGGAAGCGTCTAACTTATACCGCTTATCCTGATTGCACGCATGCGCGCACACACACACGCACACGCACAAGTGGACACATCTCATTTCCATATGAACGATAAACACGAGCCGTTTGAATAATACACTCGACCTATTTCACACACATGAGAATTCCCTTAATCCTCTGACACAATTTGTGACCTTGCTTGTTTCGCTTCGAGACATGCACACACACACACACACACACACACAAGGACAGTAATTTACGGAATTCGGCACTTAGAATAGAATTTCCACTTGCATTGTTCCAATTCCGATTCTCAGGCGTCTTACCGGATAACCCATTCAGGTCATCCGCTTACAATGTGACTTGGATTTTCATCTCATTTCAAAGGTCCCTTGCTATCACGGTGTCTATTTTTAGCATCACTGTCTCTACTCATCTGAACTTCTTGTGTTACTCGTTTGAAAACACTATTGATCCGTTTTGATGAGACTATCAAACCAGGTTCATTGATCAGTTCGCATCGACCGAGAGTTTACTGAGGATCGACAAATTTTATATATACACAACCATTACGATGCTTGTACATGTGCACAATGAGCATTAGATTTTTTCATATTTAACTTCACGATAAGAGTAAGAGTAAGATACATTGAATGTTTTCTCGATCAAATCGTTGTCGTGAGTGTTATAAAGGAAAGACATGATCATTTGCATTGTAAATATATCGTTAGTATTCTATTGGATTGATTTTGTGAAAATTTATCTCACGAAGAAATATCATTGGATTCTCAAATTTTGTTTATTATTAATTCGCTAAAGCAATCAAACTTAATGATCAATGTGCAAAGTTTCCGAACTGCCTGATTAATCGTCACGTGACACTGCGATTGACCTAGCCGTCCATTTCAAAATGTTGTCTACGAATTTGAGGAGACGTGAACCTTGGAAACCGGCGCATTAGAAGTTAGCGAAAATCGTAATTCTCTGACTGTTGCTTTTTTTGTGGAGGGGTGGGACTGAATTCAGAGGGAATTATCTTGGTTCTGTTGCACCTTACAGACACTCATAATGGTTACATCCAAGACACATGGCGGTGTCACGGTAAATCTAGGTTTCGTATTTACGAAAAATACTAATGAAAGAAGAACATTTGTGACTGACTCTTGACGAATCTATGAAAAAATGACATTCTTTATTCCCTGTTGATGATTGCCTGACCGATAACGAATATCGTGCGAGCGATCTTAGGACAGTTATGAAATCCAGAATATTAGACCTGTACATGACACAACATTCAATCGGACAACACACATGAAATTGCTATAGGACAGGAACGGAAATCGGGTCATTTGAGTCGAAGATTAATGGTTCTGAAAAATCAAATCGGTCACAAGAGACTACTTGTACCACGGCGTTGAATGCGAATCGAATGAGACATTATTTCGATTTAGTGCAAACTGAACTCAGTGTCTAACCTTGGCTAGCATCAGTCGAATCGCTAACGCACGGACGAGCACACGGCCATCGAAGACAAGTCTCTCACCAGCTTGATCCATCCTGAATCAAAAGAAGGTTTAAAGAATTTTATTCGATTATCACGTTGTTTCTCACAAATAATGCCTAATCTATCGTTAAAAGCTACCGAAGTAGTATGTAGCCCTTTTGCGTGTGCGGAGAATGGGCTCGTCGACGACATATTGAATGCCAGATGACCGGAATGAATTAATAAGAATCGAATTGTCCAACAACTACGCCTCCGTAGTGTTTATCTAAATCCAGCCTGGTCCAATGTAACATTTCAAAGTGGCTGTTTCGGCCACGACTACAGACTACCATCACTAGACAGAGATTGATTTCTACGATGAACGTATTCTTTTCCCGATACTGTTTGGGACAACTAAGAACTTCTGAGCAGAATATTATTGTTATTATTATTACTTGGTAAACTGAACCGACGGTCAGGTACATTACATGCACGTGCATAAATGCACTCTGTCGACGCGTACAAATTGTCCATATTCTGGTCACATGATAATCGCCCCGTGATTTTATCGATTTAAGCTTGTCAATCACTATCACTCGATACTTGTGAACATGTCTTCATTCATTCAGTAAACAAACTACTTAGTGAGCGGATGTTCTGTGATGCCTTTGGTGGACTCGTAAGCATAAATGATTAAAGTACAATATTTCTCCAAGTGAATTGTTGCTTCGGAAGGTTGCTGGTGGGTGGGTACTAACCGGCGATCCGAGCTTTGGAACTGACTAACTTTGCATCCAGACGTCCGGATAATAATTTATTTATTATTTGGATGATCATATCTGCCTCACAAATCGAATAGTTTGATCGGTTTATTGATTTGTAAAGTATAATTCATCTTCATGGATTACCACTAACCGTGACTGGACATTTAGGTACAAATCACAGAACAAATATTTATCCATTTTTGGGACCTAGAGACCAACGGGAATTCAAAAACGTTTGGTCATTCTCTCTAGTGGTAATTTTCGTTCTGAATTGTTTGCCATGGCTTTCGCGAGGTGAACAGAAACCCTCGTAGGGTAACCAATTTTTGGTACTGAATCACCTTTTGTCTAGCATTTCGTAAGTTACTTTGAGCCGAAGTAATTCAATATGGTTGTCTAGCTAATCGATTGAGTTTCTATGAACTGATGGTTAGTTGGCCGGAAACCACTTGGTTTTCACAACGCTCACTGCTACCGATTGAATGGTTTAACCAACGGATCATGTATTTTGTTTAAATAGTTGATTGTTCCATCACTTAAGGACGATAGGTAGAATCCAGATCAACCGCAAATGAACCTAACATGATAGCCAAAAATCTGATTGATAGTAGAGATCGATAGGCCGATTAACGGAATCCCCAGACGCCAGTTTGCCGGACTAAAAGCAATCATTCGGAACAAAACCGTCTTGGAATCGATTGCATCCATAGGTCTGGAACAATGACAATATGCAAAAACACCTTTTAAACGGTTTTTCAGTACATTTCAATTTTTAAAGTCAATAACTTACGGAAACGTGATACACTTTTACGTGCCATCTCATAAAACCGAATAATATTGAAGACAAACCGTAAGTATATAGGTCAGAAAGAACGATCGTGAAACGGAAACATTTCGATAGCCCGAACGCCACTGACTGTGGCACTTGGGCAGATCGCCAAAAGTCCGCAACCGACGAGTTTGGACATTCTCGTGAACCTCGAACTCGGTAATTCAGCTCGCACTAATCGAAACAGTCTCTTCTACGCATAATGTCACTGATAAACTTGACCGATCTTCCAACCATCGTCTGCCTCGGTGAGCATTCGTGTCACAAACGAAAAACCAATATAACCTATTCGAAAAATCAACACCCATTCTATCATTTGTGTTTAGCTAGCCAATGCCCTATGAACAACCGAGGAATCGGTAAGAACAAAATATCTTTCTATAATCCAACAATACTCGAAACACCGGTTGTCTTTGTATATCTTCCGTCTCCAATGACCAGAATTCCGAGTCAAGTAGCATCATCAATATCTGCTCTAGTGTACACTCGAACTTCGATCGATAGTTGAAAGTTACACAGAAGCCACTAATGCTAAAGTTTGGCAAATGCCCATTCTAACCAGCTCCCACTTCTCCAATAATAACACTCGGAGTTAGGTCAATCGAGTCCGGGATTGAACTTGTACACAGTGAAAATGGGCATTTCACGGCAAATGCTGATAGGCCAATTGCTCTGACCATCGAGAAGAACCCGAAACCTATCTGGAACTTTCGCCAAAACAGAACATGTCTCGCATGTTCTGAGTAAAATAATTTATTATCTGAACAATTACGAAGCCATTCTTCACATATCAGTATACGGTTGTCTTCATAATCTTCCCGCTTACAAAGTGGAATTGGAATGATGAAAGTGAACACTGTTGACGGCTATCACTTGTTATAAACTCGGACGTAAGATTGCCGTGAACACGGACTCAGCTTTGGATGTCCTCACAACACTAGTGGAAAACAGGAACTCATCTTCTCCGGCCGATCTCTTCGTGAAAACCAGACCCCCAGAACTGCATGCTCGACGGGATCGACCGTCGCTTTCAAACCAAGAAGAATAGGTCGTAGATTTACGGAAGATGCTTTTCGCTGTAGCGTGTGTCGTGTCTTTTACCTTTTACTTCTTTTATTAGTGAAATATTAGTGTGCATCATTTTCCTGAGAGGGGCTTCGGCCATCTGAGGTCCGGTGGTGAACGAATACGAACCCGCGACCTTCACATCAGATTGCCTCGACTCTGCCCGACTGACCATCGCCGCTAGGTGATGATTTTATCAGTAAAACTCCCACCGGGTTGCAAACCGACTTGATTCCCACGCTTGGGTCATTCGCGAGTACTACACATCAATGCCTGTACCAGTCGCCTAAATGCAAACAAAACAATCAATTCCTTGTGATTAATGCACTAGGTTCTATCACATTTATTGTAAATCGGTACAAACGCCGATTCACATCGGTCCCAAGGTATTTGCTCCTCTAACCAAGTCGACTCCAGGAATTTAATGAAATTGGCACCATCTTTGGAAAATAACTGAGACAACAAAGTTGGTCCAGAAGCCTTACGTCTTATAAAGAAATCTATCTGCTTGATGAACCTATTTTTTGACAGAGCACAGCAGCGCTTTTTCTCTTCTAGACATAAATGGGAGGTATACTTTGGAACTGGTTCTGCTAAACTGGCCCTTAAAGTATTTTATCCAAGGCCACTGAAGACATCGAGGCGAATAATCGGCCAACTGTCACGTTTCTTGATCAACTGACATAACCGGTTTTCATGAATTAGCACTCCTAGTTAGTCTGTAAATGTCGCGACAATGGTGGATAGTCGCAAACTGTTATAGTCTCCTACATCTTCTTGTCAAATACCGCTTGTGGTCATTTCGCTGACTTCTAGTAGGGTAAAGTCCCAGCGATTACGGTGCGGCCCCTGTCGCTGCAACCAAGGCCACTGTGATCCGGTTCCAATATTGGCTCAAACCATGAGCTTTCGAAGCTCCGACTGCAACTCTAGTTGGCGATCATTGTGTAAAGACAGCTTCGCGGGACACGTAATTTTCTTCTTAGTGCAACCAGAGACTGGACACACAGCAGCTAGCACGGACCAGGGCGTGATCAAAGTTTACAGATGTAGACCAGAGTGATCAACAAACTTCGAGTGGTCCACACCACCGGTAACTATTTGCAATGTAGCCAGTCCGAGCCCAAAGCTGTTAAAACGAACGAGGATGCACTTTTTCCGGAACACATAGGTGTTCACAGAACACAACAACTGTTGTTGGTTCAAATGTTTGTGACAACCGATGAGCCTTTGATGTCCCTTTGTTTTTCCTAGATCGGTAAACTTGGGCGCTGAAACTACCGATAAAATCCACAAATTCCGTTTAACGAGGAATTCGAGTTATTCGGCACAAGTCTTGATTGAACCCATCCCTAACCTTCGTTCGTCGATGGGAACACATCTGTGAACATGATTAACAAACACTGACGTTTCCGTCGACTGTTGTTTACACGTACAGAATGATTCAACCATTCTGACAGTCCATGCTGGACTCGCATACTTTCAGCAATCCAGACGCACCGGTAACTACCTGGCAGGCCGCGAGGGAGGTGAGAAGATGAAATTCCTTACTGGATTGTGACGATTGATTGCAGAAGTTGAGTCTTGTATGCTCAACTTGGCGAAGCATCATATATCTATTTTAACTGACTCAAGGGTTCTACGTAGGTCAGCTACTTGCTCCAACTGATCTACTGTATGAGGAAGGAAGGGCCCTAGAAGAAAAAATCATTTAGGATTAAGTAATGCGTCCAATTCTACTCATTCCGATGAGACAAATTTGACAGGAAGCAATCACTTCTTGGATCTCACACAGCCCCCATAGCAGATAAGCGAAATTTGATAATTTCCGCCATAGAAATGTCCAAGAAGGTAAACATAACGGTTTTTTCTTTAGAAATTCTAACCGGAGCCTTTGGCTCGAACATCTAATTCCCAAATTAGTAGGTTGGCGATTGTATGGGAAACTTCTGGTCTGTCACGTAAATCCTCCTAACGCGTAGGCTCAGAGAGAACGAGAAAAGCTGGTTTGGGACAAAAGTGCATGGCTGAATAAAAAAGAAAGGAAGAAAACTTTTATTGTTCTAAATTTACTCGTGAACAAGCTGCTCTTTTCACCTATCAGCTAATGGGACTAATTATAACATATCACTACAAAGTAAATCATTAGAATGATTTCTAACATGGGAGTTACAGTCAGGCAGTAAGCTTTCACAGTTTCCAGTGCTTAGTTGAGGAGAGTATAATTAATTAAACTTAGTCATCTTCCCTCCACTCACCAAATGATACATCTGCCTGCCTAGAATTTGGAGCCTACTCCGTTTCCCGGCTTGAATCAAACATCATGGATGAGAATTGGTAACGACTGACAAAAGAAAAGTATCCGTCAAACGACAACAAATCAGTCACCGGAACACTGTTTATGATTTTGCCCAAATGTCCTGTTTTTTAGCAAAGAAACAAATCATGTCCGTTCTCGTCGGAACAATCGTCGGGTAGTTGCGCATGTCAAATTACGAGAAATCTTCGGCAAGTATTGAAGTACGATAAAAAATGACACTTGCCATGATTGATGTGGTTCCGCGGTGATGCCCGGGGTAGGTGGTGTTAGATGGGAGTGGGTCATTTCGCCAACCTGCTGTAATACTATACTATACTATACTGTAATACAATGCGATAGTACAATACATAATTATCGAAAATCAGAATGGTAGATTCACTCAGGAACAAGTGTGTCACACATCAAGGTAGCACGTCCCGGTGCCTTAAGGGTACGTTTTCACGCCATTCTCTAAAATAGTCACCCATAGCCTTGAAAAGTGTCTTCGGTCAAACTTTTCAGTATGTAAATCGCATATGTTTTTCAATGTATGTATTTCAGACTTACATGACAGAGATGTGTGTGTGTGTGTGTGGGATTGATGGTCTTTTAGCCTTGACTGTCTGACTATCGGTGTCCACTTTGAACGCACAAACTTCAGGTTCTCGGGTCAATAGTACATTTGAGAAGCACAAGCCTTAAACTTTGCTCTCATACAGAGCTCATATTTGGTGCATATTCATCGTCGGACCCAAGCTTTGAACCCAGGCCCTGTCGCATGGATAGCGTGCGCATTAAAACACTATTACGTTTCTTCATACATCAGTCTGTTATTGGGCCAACAGACGTTTCCAACCTAGTGCAATGAAGTAGTGATTTCAGTAAATGGTAAAACTTCCGACTGTATTTTAAACCAGTTACGACTAGGTATTTTTGAAATACATTATATGATTTATTCATATATAATTAGCACCTCGTATACAAAGTACTCAGATTGTAATCATTTTATAATCGTCTTTGTGACCAGATTTTCGCTACTCTTTATGTTACTGTTCCAGTATATTTTCTCGCTTTGTCTGGGACTCGTTATTTCCCTGGTCGACGGCTGACTATTTCATTTGACCGTGGATCAGGAAAAACTGGTTACAGGACAATCACAAGACCGAGGCTAAAGACAATCCGTTCGTGTTGGGGAGTCACGTGATCACACGTGGATGAGGCGCACAAAGTGGACAGTAGCGTGACGATCAGAGTCCGACCATGGACAAGGGTATCATCGGGATGTCCAAATACGAGGCGTTTTGTGTCTGACAATTAGGACAGGTAAATTCAGTTCTGTCAAAGTCGTTGCCAATCGATTCCAGAGGTCGGACAAACGAATACGAGATACGTTTAGTCTGACAAATAATATTGTGTCTGATAACATGTATCAAATTTGTGACACTAGACAAAGGATTCACTTTGCCAACATCAAGTCGATTCAAGTGAAAGCTGATTTAAGTATCCGAATTACATAACTACTAAAATGCACTCATACTTTGAGGGAATCACACAGGTGGGTTGGAAATAATTGCTGAGGGCAGTCTGATAGAAGCTTGTGAAATCCCAAACGGCCAAAGGTTTGCACCCGTTCAATGTTAAGCGAGACTCATTAAGACCTTTGGATTCGGTATCATCTAAATACATACTCGAGTAAGAAATACACCAAGAACCAGAAGACTTTTGGACATGAAATTCCTACTGACCAACTCATAAAACTGATGACGAACAGGAACATAGATCACGTCGAAAAGACAACGCTGCGCAGCTCTGCTTATTGAATACAGAGTTTGCTATCGCTCAGAAGCTGAATGTACGCATCAAGAAATCGGATATGCTTCAGGCAAACAATCAAAAACTATTTGTCATCTTACTGTTTCTGAAGTTTCAGCGTGCATCAGACGGGTTTTGGTATTGTATTGTTTTGTATTGTATTGTATTGTATTGTATTGTATTGTATTGTATTGTATTGTATTGTATTGTATTGTATTGTATTGTATTGTATTGTATTGTATTGTATTGCACTGTATTGTATTGAACTGTTGTGTATTGCATTGTATTGTGTTGTATAGACTTTTGCGCACAACAAACAATGTAGCATTTCAGTCAAAAAATATGAGGGTAAAATAAGAAAACAAAAAATTGAAACCCATCGCCTAGTAAAAATTAAAAAACTCACCGAGGAATAATCAGAGCACATTATGATAGCGTGCTCAGAAAATCTTCTGAAACCCGGTCACGGTTTGTCAAAATGCGTGCTAAATATGGGACAGTGGAGTTTCTATAGATATTGCTTCCAGGGGAACGAAAAGCTGATCGTGTATAGGTGCGAATGAGATCAATGTCCTAATTGTTTACAACGGCATATAGTACCCAAGTGTTTGAAAGAACAAACGTGGATCGGTTCCCACATCGACAACAGCAATCTGGATTGACGCGGCTGATCACGGGTCGCAGTAGAGTGATCGATTTACTGAAAGTTTCAGTTTCCGTTGAATTGCAATTGTCGGAATCTTCACCACGTACGTTCATGTGTTCGACCTCACCCAAAAGTCCCATTGGGCAGAAATGGTGAACAACATGTGTGCGCAATCAGTTTATTAGGTCTAAACAATCGCGGATCCTTTTGCTCTATCAAGGCGGGATTCTGTCGGGCTTGGTGACTTCTTCTTCGCGACCGATGTTACGCTGATTGAAAATGCAGGTGTCCAAAGGGATTCCGAACATCAGCCAAACACGAGGTCCGTGTAGGAAAACCGCGTCCATCGTGGACTAGTGGCAGAATCGTCAATTCACATTGTGCCTCGTGGCATCCACTCTTGAATGTGCAATGCTTAAGCACATGTTTCATACTAGGCTCATCATGTCACGTCAGATTACTTGAATATCATCGTTCCTTCTTCCTACTATAAATTCTATCTGTTTTCTCCTGTTTATCCCAAAGCCTGACAAACATTCCGACGCCTAAGAGCGCATACAAACATTTCCGAGAACAGAAAAACGAGATGGTTGTTTGGAAAGCTCGCCCAAATTTCACTGAGGAAATAGTTCTTGCATCAGTTTGCACCCATCGCACAAGTGTTTGAAGCCATAACAGGCAACTATGGAATGGTTTCCGGATTGATCTACTTCCAGTCCAGTGACAAGCATCTGATGACGTGAAGAACGAGAGCAAACCATTACGTAAATTCGGAACATTCCTGACCGAGGGGGTCTGAATAACAGGTGAAAGATAGCATGTTGCGTTTGTGCTAGTATTTCTGGTAGGGTTTGGATAACAGCACAGATGTAACCGATGTCTGGATGAATATAGTGCATTGAAACCGGTGAACACTTCACGAATCCTAACCAAAAACGTTTCCAATAACCGACTGTTATGCGGTTCTGGTGGAACGCCGTTTGTGTACACGGTATTTTGAGCTTTCCCAGAGGTATTTCTTTATTCGATGTTGCGCAACAAAACGGTTTACTTAAGACCTGGCCAATGGGAAGTGCTACGGTGCACCGTGTTACGGCTGTGGATTGCGAGACCGAGGCGAAGGGAGAAATTGTCATTCTTGGCTGCTTCTCGTGATTGTATTCAACAAAATCTTTTGGTTTTATGGTCAAGTAAAGTATATTTTTATTTGATTTTTAGAGTGGTAATGAATGACAAATAATAACTGAAAGTTTCATTTCTATCGACAGTACAATGTGTTCGAAGAGGGTGTCTTTTGCTATCCCATCTAGTTGCATAACACGACCGGAAGGCAATAAGATAGTACAGTAAAGGGGGCTTCGTACAGTACATGTTCTTGTCATTCTGGTGTGAGCTTGCTTCAAGGCCTGTGTTGCATTTGATTCGGGCAGCCACCTTCATTCGAATGAAGAACAAAATTTTCACTCTGGTTTATTCCGGGGACTTGGAAAATTGTAAACTTACTACGAAATCCCATGTTTTCGGCAGGTTGACTCGAAAGCAGATGGCTTTTTGTTTATTGTGTTCAGTTTGTCAAAAGAATAAACTGGATTCGTTAGAATATCAGATGTCAGCTAGCGTTTAGAATGGTGAATCACTATTTTTTCGCTCTAATTGGACGTTTTTTTAGCTTATCCAGTTAGTGAAGGTGAAGGTGATGATTGCGGAAACAAATCGCCTGACATGGAGATGATCAGAGATTCGTATTCTATCGGCGCTGGAAATTCGTTTCCTCTGAGCTCTCTTCTGAGTGGTTTTACGCTTTGAGATCATGCTTTTTTAATCCCCCTTTCTATCAGTTACTTGGTTCAAAACCGTTATTTTGTGAGTGCATGTAGTCACTAACTCTTTAGAGCAGAACGATAGAAAACGTCCACAGTCGAGAAATTACGGGAGATAGCCTTTGATCACTCACAGATGTGCTACTCATGAGTAGACAAAATGTAGCACAAAAGCATTTATAAAACGTCAGAAATAAAATTTAATTCTTCGTCCTGGTGACTGGTGAGTAGGGCACGTAAGAAAATGCCCTCACATCACAAAAGCAAACCATTAGCGAAAAATGCACCGCACCGATGCAGACAACTGGCATCTCCGATGTGAAATTCCGGCAGAGATTTCTCAAAGACAAAACGGGCGTGGACGAGGAACCACCTCCTGCAGTTGTTGGGAAATTCGATACATTCCTCGTCCTCTCCATTTGTGAATACATTCTTTGGGAAATTTTCGAATACATTTTACGAATACATTAAGCACAATAGAAAACAATAAAGCTTACTGTGTAAAGCAAATTTCACAGCAATTCACTTGCACGTTCCGAGAGAAACTGGGAGGTGAATTGAGTTAGTTCATGCATTTTCAACTTCACATTCTTCCTTCCATCATTGGTGTGGTACCTTGTATGCTACTTTCGGTTACACCTAATGCTTCTTTGAGGTGCAGTTTATCTGGGGATTGCCATTTTCAGGATGGAGAACCTTGTTCAATTATGTGAATCCAAATGTCTAGATCGGTCAGTTAACGATGGAATGTGAAACCATGGATGGATCGTCTGTTCCGCAAAACGGGGTACGGTTTGGTCGAGTACGAGTGTGTCCAACTTGTCTCCTATAATTATTACATTTCCACAACTCTGGAAGGAGATTGGATGCACTTACAACCATTGTGTCATAGTTCATCTCAAAGCTCACTGACTGTCGATCTCGAATGCGTCTGGTTATACCAAATAACCATTAAACTGTATGCCCTTGTTTTTGCGCGACTATGCTTAGGTGCGTGTGTGCGTGTGTGTGCATGTGTGCCTGCGTGTGTGTGTATATTTGCGAGACATTGCACCGGAAGCTTCTCCTAACAAGGCTTATTACTGATCACTTTAGGCAAAGAGTGTTCCCGTCACATCAACAAATCACAGCCGCCACCTCTAGAGGCCCTAATCTGTTGCCTCGCTCCCATTTGAAGCCCCTTCCCGGTTTAATCGATCGTGATCAAACAACTCATATAAGTTCCAACAGGTTGAAGTTCATCTGCCGATTGTTTCCAGTCCATCGAGTCGATTGTCATTTCCCGAATTTTCAATTCCAGCAAACACCATTATTCTACTCTGACGGGGCCACGAAAAGCCGACCATTTTTAGTTTGTCCCCAAACTAGTTCGGTTAACGAATTCCTAGCCTCCAATCATTTTCCATGATGTGTCAGAGAGACTTGACAGCCCGACTTGACGTTGCAAACGGAAATCAGTCCTTTCGCAAGATATATCAACTATGGTTTTACCAGAATTAGTTGTACAAAACAGCTAGATGAAGCTGCTCTCACTTCAGTCGGCCAAATCTGAGTCACTCGTCGAAACTCTGATTCGTCAAGCTCAAACTACCCATGCATCCAATTTTTTCAACTGGAACTTGTACGGAGAACAGTTCGCTACAGATTTATTTACTACTTATTAAACCCTAAACGCTTCAGTATCACGCAAACAGGAACGCATCTATTCCATTCCCACTTGGTGCACCAGTAAGTCAGTGACTGAACCTTGATAGGCCACCAATCGCAGTTTGTGACAGATGGAATCGGTGGTCTGAAATTGTACCGTACTTATTGATCACTCTGACGAGGTTCGTTTTGCAGAAGACACCTCTAGTGTCGTGTTGGATTAAATATGTTAGGGATACTGTCTTCGAATCAGCCGCAGTTCAGGAGCACGGCCACATGTCACGACACATTTAAGAATCTCACTTCATTGACTTCTGTTAGCCTGTCAGTGATGCCGCTTGCGAATCTTTACGGACATTTTTCGTATGTGAGCTACGTTTAAAAGCGATCTGGTAGGTCCTTTATTCAAAATATCTGAACTCAGATATGACCAAACGGGACTCATAATATGCACTATTGATTGTCTGGGACTGATAAGTTAATATCCTTATCCCATACAGTAACTTTGGACAAAGAAAATCCATGCTCCACACGCGCAAGTGAAATTCGCTTCCATTGGACAGCAACGCTTCCAAAGCAACTGACAACTGATGAAAAGGGCTATTAGAAATCGGTACGATCGGCGTTTTACCTGTTTCAGTTTGACATAGAATTTAAGTGGAATGTGTGAATTAACGTTCAGTATTGCTATCGGATCACTAGGAGAGCAAAAAACTAGGTGTTTCACGATCAACTCGTCTGAAACTGAGTTTTACCAGGCACTCGCAGATCTCCCACTGTCCATGTGGACATCGTTAAACCACGGGAAAATGTTGTCCTTACTAACCGTTGACTGACTGGAATTTTCCACTTGTTAGCATAGTTGTGATGCGTGGATTCGTAAACCGAAAACGTTACCATATATCGTCATGTGACAGGAGTGACAAAACGAAGAAGATCAAAATTTCCACACTCTTCTTGTCTTCTCATGTATTTCACTGTAAGGAATCACCAATTACTGTCCACTTTACACACCATCTTGGCAACCAATCAGTAGTTCACGGAGTGAGTGTCACTCACCCCTCCAAACCAGTCAACGCCAAGGTCGTTCACGTTTCTCTGTGCGTGTTGTATGAGCTGTCGTTTTACTGATTACAACGGGAATTAGCTCTTAATTTCATCATGGTTGATTCCCCGTGGAGGTTACATGACAGAACAGTTGGGAACTAGTCGTAAAGCGAAGTCAGTCACTAGAACAATAAGTTCGCTTAGGTAGCATTATAGCAAATGTTTATCAGACCAAGGCATCCTACGGGATAGATTCGCACGATCAAACGGGAGGTTTTGTCTACTGCCAACAATGATGTCTGGTTTTCTGGAAGTATTTCCCAGTGCGTCGACGGTCTAAATTTTTACCTTGTTTTCTTTGGCAATTGAAGAATCATGACCGAAAAGAACAGGCGATTGGAAGTACAATGTCATTACAGTCCAATGCCAAGCTCTTGCGTCATGTCATGCATCAAGGTCACATGAAACGGTGTTTTTCGGGCAAGAGGGACCCGATTTCCTTTAAAAATGCAATTGTCCAATTGCCGTTTAATGAAATCCAATTGATCAGCACAGCGCACCGCAAAACCAAAACTCAAATATTCCACGCGCGCTCCAAAATTATATCTCCGGTATTCTGACAAAATGTGTACAAATGGACTAAGGCCCCGGACTCAAAGTTTGCTCGTTTCTTTCGCATAAAAAACCAAAATGAATTTGCGTTGGGCTATTAAATTTTGATTTCCCATCGCGCTCACATCTGGATAACAGCCAAATCAGTGAATTCTACAATCCGGGTGTCTGTAGGACAGCTAAAATGTTATGTGCAATCTACATGTAAGGTAGGGTGTAGGAAGCTGTGGTTACAGGATTTGCACACGCTGTGAAGGTCCATGAACGGCCCACACATCGGTCAGACAAGTGTGTGCGCACACTGACACACACGGCGTGCTGTGCATACATGCACAAGGGCAACCACGTGAGTTCCGTCCTCATGATTTTGGTATCAAGTGCAGCAGATGCCTGGAACTCGTCACTCCCGATTTGGATAAAAAGCCAAATGTGATTCCTCAAAACTATTAACCATAGTTATTGTAGAAAATGAAACTCATGCTGAAAGCTTCTACACTGTGTCATGTGATCAAAGATGATCAGTTCCTTGTCCTTGTAAGCAGTAAGTGACTCAAGGTCATGAAAGAAACGTGTAAAATGACAACCAATCACAGTGAACCTGGTACACACTGGTGTTATTCCCGTGAACAGCTCAATTTCCACCTCTTTACCGTTCGCTTTTAGTCGAAAACAGGCTAGCTGGTTGAAATCAGCGTTCCCGTACCATGAGAAACCATGTCATACTTTCACCGTTCGCTCGAGTACGGAAAGGACTCCAGAAAACCTATCTAACATAACTGAACGGGTTATCATTTGGGACGAAATGACACTTCTGGTATTTAGGTTCGAACAAATGAAATTCTTGTGCATTAACAATCTGCATAGAAGAAATCGGAGCATGAAGCCCGTCGACGTGTAGAACTGGCCCAAACCTGATTCGACAAACAACGGACTCGTGTGATCAGAAATGATTTGTCGAATACCAATGTTTCGACTTTTGTTACCGGGCTAGATTGTGATTGCAAAGTAAGTTCATGCCGGAAGCAAGGCCGTCGATGGCCAAGCGGATAAGGTCATGGTGTTTGGACCTGAAGGTCGTGGACATCTTACTGAAAGAGGATCTACTCTGTTAGTTCATTAATAGAGGAAGTAAAAAATAAAAAAAGATAAAGAAACAGTAGATGTTAATTCGTCGTTAACCAGCTAATAAACAACTCGTGAACTGCACATCCGATACTAAAACTAACAAAATAGAGTTAATAATTACTGCAAATTTGAAGAATAAAAATCAATTTAACATATCAGACACTGGGAAGGTGTAACGTATTGTCCAACAGGATTAACGTACGTCATCACGGGATAGGGGCCGAGTCATTCAGTAAGACGGAAAGTCAACTCATACTCGGTAAAAGTGCCCGATCAGGAAAGTGATCATTGACAAGGATAGAAAATGCGGACAGACCCATGGAGAATGAAAGAGCATCTAAACTTGAGTATCGTCGATGCTGTCGTAAAAAATCAGAAGCAAATCATATCACCAAGACAGGAGTAACAAACCCGTGGAGAGAATAAAAAGCACACGCCAAGGTTGGTTTGTACGATGACGTGGGAATAGGGGTTGTCATAGGAAAAAGGACACATGAGCACAACGACAACACAAATGAAGGTACGAGAATCCTACGAACGCGAGACGCTGGAGTACACGAAATGAAAAACGACCAAGAGCAAAAGTATCCAACCAGAAAGGAAATGAGAAAAGGAAGAATAGAACACGGTCGACAAGGTTCATTATTTCGATTGCGTGGTGTTGGACAATGAGCACGTCCAATACCGTGTAACAAAAATCACGGATGCTGTATGTGAAAACATGCGGTCTTTATTTGTGACGCGGTTGTCGTGAGTAAACCGGTGTGGACATGTTTACGTAGGTGAATGCCCAAATCGTTTGTTCCACCGGCTTCGAGTGGGTTATGTGACTCTCAGTTCGTCCGGCTGCCTCTTGGGTTAGACCATTTTCGAAGTTTTATAGCTTTTTCAAGCATCTAATAGAGGAACACTTCGTTAGCGGATAGTTCGTCGTAATGCGCAAAGTGCAGTTGATAATTCGTTGATAGGCTTGTTGCAATCGAAAAGACGACTAAAAGTTAGAATGATCGCACAAAGTCTTGACGCCTCGATGTGACAGTTGTTCGACACACAAGCCCACACACAGACATGCGCTGCAGTAATATTAGGAAGCGAGCACTTCCGAAGGTTTGATGCACGTGCATTTTAGATGAAGAAATCACGTGTTCGACTTCTTCTGGTCTGCCCCAATAATCTTAGGTTTCTGCTTTTCTATAATGAGACATCCGGTTGGATCTATTGGAAGTGCACGAGTAACTCGCCTAGATGAAGATCAATTCTGTAGGAAATTTTGTCTATATCTAGATCAAGGTTTTTCGCAGGCGGTTCGCTGCTTTTACTATCCATCCAGAGCTGAGGCAAAATGCCCCTAGGCACCCCCCAGGGGCAATATTTGGAACTAATCAGTATAATTTCTTCATATCTGAAATTTTTGTATGTACCAGTAAACTAAATTTCGACGTCAGAAATCACTTTGGTTCCACTTTGTGTGTTAACGAACACGTTTCATTCCCCTACTATTCTCACGGATGGGCGAGTTCGCGGTTAATCCGAGAGGTGAAGGGCAATTCTTGTCCAGTTACGCCATTTTGTGTGTTCACCGTGTATGCTGGCATGTGTATGCGTGTGTCCATATGCGTACACATTTTACCATGCGATCTGGTTTTCATTGACCTAAAGTGCACATGACTATCTGTTTACCTGTTTACACATGGTAGTGTTTTATCCAAGTCTTCAAGTGTCCGCCAACATCCGTAAGATCAGTCACGTTCGGTAGTTTAGATGTTTCGATATTTTCTCTCGCTCTCGCTTGATTTGCCTTTCAGCTGTTTGTTCTCTGTCCCAGTAAAATGAACTACCAGCTGGTCGATAAAGTGTAAATTACACTTGCCGTTTGTCGTTCGTTTTGTTCGTTTTGTCTAGCATCCGCTGGACTGAATTTCCGTCGACCAAGAGCGTGGGAACTTTCTCTCCTGGAGTCAGCAGCTCTCATACCCAGGCAGGGGTAGCTGTTGACCCTCAAACACATGTCCGAACGCGGTTTGCCGCAGCCTCGTAGCTATGATGGTAGGACACACAAAGTACAGGTTCGTGAGTGCGTCCATGTGTGGTTTCGAATCCCGCCAAGATCCTGAACTTTTCGCGGTTAGATCAATTTTATATGTATAGAGATCTGCTAATCAAACTTCCTACTTGTTGTACCTGGCAGGGTACGCATGTGGACATATGTCTATCCAATGTGTACACAGATCAACCAGTTGAGTTGGCTTGAAATTTACACAATATCCTACGAATGGTATACTGTACTATAATAGTTGATCGTTTTTCCTTCATTATTGTGGGTGTTCGTGTATTCAGCTGTTACAGTAGCTGCACCTTTCCATACAAGCGACTTCCATTTCCTAGATGATAAAACTGCATCGTTTCCCGTGATTTTTTAGTTTCCACACATGACTTTTGGCCACTGTTGAATGTGTCTAGCCTTGTGCACAAATTCTACGCTAAAAGACTGAACACATAAAAATGTCATGGTAACGGGTATTTTTGGGCAATATATTTTCAAATTGTCATTTTACAAGCAATATGTTTCGCAACGCGGATAGATGAACAAGGTTTTCTCAAGAAGGCCAAACCAGCCTCGAGGTTATTGACGCTTGTCAAGTTTGCTTTCTCGGTATTCTCCTGTCCAATTGATTCCCCTACTTGCCATGCTTGGTCACGTGATTCTCACGTGGATTCTTCACGCACACACAGTCCGAGTGAATCAAATGAGATTCCAGGTGTTTTCAAGCCCAATCACAGCACACCAAAAACACTCCTCACACTGAACACCGAAAAAAACGGCGACAATCAGAGACACATTCACACGAGGAAAACCTCGACTGTTTTTTATTGCGATTTGTTCAGTCGCTTTCAATGACTCACCTCGATATTCCACAACTTAGTTCTTGATTATAAAGTTGAATTTTACAAAAGTATTCTCCTGTAGGCAATAAAAAAGCTCGTGGATTCGGGTTTTGGTGAAAAGTCAAGACTGCTTCAATATTAAACTGAAATTTTGCAAAATTGCTTTGATTCTCTTTTCACGCGTGTGGGAAAAAACACTTCAGGTTGTCTTCATTCGTAGAATCTTGAACAGTGCCATTTCTGTCTTGGTTGTTTCATTACATTTTGTTTAAATCACCCGCTTCAATCGTTAATTCATCATGCATCAAGTGCTGCTTAGAGCGGAACGATTAAACAAAGGAAGAAAAACCGCGATACATCTTCTTGATACGGCCACCGTGGTTAACAGGTGGCAATCGCCCAACAAGGAGTAGCCACGATTCATTCCCATTTATGTACAACATTTTCATAGGAAATGTATCTAGTCTTTTAGACGGTGGAAGCAGAGATTTGATTTAGATTAAACCGATGGCATACTGAGTGACTACACGATTGAGGTCCCTAGGTATGGCATATTTTGCACCTTCAAAATGCAAAGTCATTCCTCAAGAAGGGCAGGGGCCTGTGCCTGAACTCGCCCTTTGTGGTGACCGGGAAGAGCCAGTCAATGGCTTCAAATACCTCGGAAGTCTGAATACACTTGGCGGAGGTGTTGTGGGGAAGGCGCATAACGGATTGCGAGAACCAGAGCAGCTTTTAAGAACCTACGACACTTGTGGCGCCGCCCTGATATCTTGCTTTTTCTCGAAGGAAGGGTGCACGATCCCACAGTTCGTAGTATTCTTCTTTACGCTTGCGAGACTTGGTCTATCCGCGTTCAGGATGCCCGGCGACTTTCTGTTTTCAACCACTGGTCTCCGAAACATTGCTCGTGTCTGGTGGGAACATCGGGCGAGCATTGACGAGGTGCGTCGTCGTGTGTTGAGTATAGACCGTCGTCCTCTCACTGAGATAATCGCTCTACACGGCCTTCGGTGGCTTGGACACCATCGTCTACCTTTTCGTGCCCTTTTTGCACGTGCTGGGTGAGGCTGGAAGAAGCGACGCGGCGGTCACGCTATGACTTCACGTGGAAGTATGGGGAAGTAGTTAGCTCCGGATTTGGCTTCGGTTGGTGCTTCCCGCCTACCCGGTTGGGGTCCAACAGATGAAGATTGTTGGTGGTTGGACACGCTGAGAGACGTGTCTCAGAACTGAAGTCAGTGGCGTTAATGCTGCATGGCCTGTTGGTAGAATTCATTCCCCTTAAAGATAATAAGGAAACAATTAAAAACAAATCATAGAATATGTATGGCAAAAAAAACTTTTGGTTTCTTAAGGTTTATTATTTTTCCCTTTTTCTGTTCAGTTCTGTAGAATTCTGCTTGCACGTTGCTGCATTGACACCATGCTTGTTCTCAAACGACTGTATTATTATATATATTTATATTTCTCACCAGAATCGAATCTGCAGCATCAGGAGTGTGCATAGAAGCTCTTCATCGAAGGGTCGACAGAAGAACCACAACTGTGATTCGTTGATAATTCTTTGTCAGTTGGGCTGAGCCGACCTTAGGAACGAGGGCAGAATGCCCCAGAATATACATGTTGCTACAGATTCGATTCTGGTGAGAAATATCAATTCGGAGTGTACAAGTATGTGGATGTTTTGACAAGAGAGCACCGGGTACGCATACCTGACGAGCGACAATAACCGCGAAACCGGTCATGTACTCCCGGGTAAATTTTGTTCACGCATCCAGATGCTACTTTCTGCTTCTACATATACATATGTGCATATATATGTAATGACTTATTGGTTCTCACGTCAATCGGATCACATAGCTAGAAAAAATGAACTTCACTCGACGATACTGTGGCTACCTAATTTACCCAGCTATTTGCTAGGTAATCGGCGATCAAAGTAACGAAACGTTCAATCTGTGATCATTGAATTTTCGGCCTGAAAACCTCAGACTATCCGTTGCGAACCTGGTTACAAGTACATACCAAATGCCGCGGCGTTCTGTTGTACTACTCACTAAATCGAATATGAACACAGTTAGAAATGGATGTAGACTGGAAAACCCTATGACTCGCGGGGGAAAAATCACGAACATTTCTGAAACTTCTGTCCTAAACAAATGGCTCTATCTTCAAAATTTTCCTATAAACGAGGTGCGACTTCGTGAGTAATAGAAACATTTCACTATTCATTACTTATTCGTTCAAAACAAGCATTTCTGCCTAGTGCAACTAGAAGCGGTGTTTTGTCGGTTCACTTACCTTATCATCGATGAGAAAATATGCAAAAGATTCTCAGGGAATTAGTTGCAGCTCGTTATTGGATATCGACCGGTTCGGTGATTGACGGTGAAATATTCGAGATCAATATACTTAGATTCTAATCACACAGTGTCGACCATCTGTCCACAATCAGTGATCCAACACACAACAGCTTCCGTTAGAGAGGAAATATCCAGATTTGGTTTGTACTGACACATTCATAGTTAATTCCAGCTGAGGCTATTTATTCCCGTCCTTTCCGTTGGCCTCTGCGAATATCCATTTTCAATTATGAAAGTGGTCATGGTTCTTGGGAGTGTCCACCTCGTTTGATCAAATTCCATCAGTGGTCTACACGAAGCTGAGCACTGCGTCAAGGGCCACACACCACAGAGGCCAAACGTGAGCTCACAAAAACGAAGTTCAGTGAGGCTTAGGAAGTTTATTGCATCAAATTGTGGTCGCTTACAAAACTGGAGTTCTTTTGTCGAGAGACTCGACTGCAAAGATCGAAGCAATCGATAGGCTGATTATGGGTTATCATAATGGATCCGTGA
>LUCM01003071.1:0-32818 GCA_008360955.1 Fasciolopsis buskii | reverse complement strand
CCTGCCCATCGTCTACCCCTTCGTGCTTCTTTTGCATGTATTGTGCAAGAGTGGGAGAAGCAACGTGGTGGTCGGGTTACGACTTGAGGGAGAGGCGCTTTCTGTCTTCATCGTTGGATTCCAGCAGATGAGGATTGTTGTTGGGTCGGGATAATGAGAGATGTGGTTGAGAACCAAAATCAGTGACACGAATGGTGTTTGCCCTGTTTGTAGAGCTAGTCCCTCCTATGTAAACACCGAAAACGATAAAAACATCACAAAATGTGTACGGTGAGAACAAGATCAAATGGCTTGTCTTTGCTCACTACTTTTTCCACTTTTGTCCACTTTCCGAAAAGTTCAATTTGCATGTTGTCGCCTTGGTACCATGCTTGTTTTCAAGCCCTATATATACATGCACGTATATATATATATGCATCTGCATGGTTTTTAGCCGACAGGGATCGCGTCAGTGACTGACACTTGTACTAACAACACTCAATCAATTTAATGGGAACAAGACGAATCGACCGTGCGTGACCGCCGTTGCTTAAAGGATATGTTGACAGCTTAAAGCAGAGCAACTCCCGGAAATCATTGAATTTGTTGATAAGTTGTTAAGCGTTTTAATTTGTGTGACGTAAAAGTAACTGAACCCACCTGATGATTGAATTACGGGTTATTTGCTCCACTGTGAGTGAGTGCGCATGTGCTCTATCTTATTTTAGTATGGTTACATTTTACTGGGTGGTACGCGAGCTTCCAAATGCGGTGTACTCACATGGGCAATAACACTGCCCTCCAGTTTCTTATTCAAACTTCCCATATCCTGTCTAGTGCAAAGAAATTCATTCGATCAAGCCTGAAATTCTTGTGGAAATTGTCAATCCAATGCGATGACCCCTGCACCTTCCCAAGCAGTGTTGCTTGATAGATCTGTGAACGAGGTTATCTTTGACAACCAGCCCGCATGCTTTTTTCCGATTTTGCTATTTTTAATTTTTCCAAATGGCACGAATGAATGAGCCAGCGTGGTCGTTCAAACAGGTGCACGAACGCCGGGTGAATGAGTGGTGTAGGCCAATTCCCCAATACAATGTTTAAACAAGCAACATCGTGACTGAGAGATTCAGATAGGGATTTAATTTGTTCACCTTCTGTTTGCTTTAATCGTCATGTCCATTGCATGCGCCTGTCTTCTTGTTATTGGTTACTCACATATCCATGTACGATGCATGCACCCCACGAAAACAACGGCCGTACCACCCTTTTTACTCATGCTCTGTGCTAACGACGTCCAAGTTCACTTATTGTAGGTCACTCCAGCGCAGAGGGTATGGAAAGGTTTTGTCAGCCCTCACCTGTCAACAGATATCTTTGTGATGGAACTCTTGTAACTAGTATGGTAGCTCCTCGATCCGTGGTCACAATTTCCGAACAACAATGAACTTAAACAGAATGATTCAACTTATCTGGTATTTGAGATCTCCACTTTAAGAGACCCCTTCTGAGCTTTCATTGCTCGCAGTTAACAGCATAAATTTATTTGAATACTGGTGTGCTCAGTGGCTGGGTTCGACAGGTTTTCTGATTGCTGGGGTTGTCGCTTAGGCCACAAACATTTCATTACAACTCACCGATTATGCCACTTTGGCAGGTGATGAAGTCTTCGGGATCCAAGGTTAAGCTCAGTGATGCCAAAGCTTTGACTGATATACGAATTCAGACAATTACCTTTGAGTTTTAATTTGCTGTGGCGCAAAGTCTAGTCATGAAGGCATATTTCAAACAGCCCGTTTGTTTTGAACTCATTCTGCTATCGTGACACGATTGAGCAGATTAAAACATTCCAGAATCTTAGAGTGGTGACTGCCTGAAGAATCTAGTTGGATTTCTTGCTTTTTAGTTGGTTTTGGTTTTAGAAACCACCAACCTTCGAGTCCCTTGCTTCGGTTTCACTTACTAGTTGCAGTATCTTTTACTTAAAAGCAAAATAAGTCACTTAACAACAAGAAGAAAAATAGAAAGATAAAAGGAATTGGAGGATCGCGCAGACGGACACTTTTAACTTTCTTGCCCAATGTCTATAAACTTCATGTAGAGAGGTCTCATGAACCCTAACCTGCAAGTCTTAGTCACCCGATTCGCGCCAATCCACTCGTTCGGACTATTTTACTGTTTTTAGGCGGATCGTCTCGACTCGTCTTTTGATCAAAACTTCAGTTGGGAAAGGGACTACATCACAAGATTCTTTCTTTCTTTTCAGTCACAAACTGTAACCAATAAACTTAGCTACGACACTGACTACAAATCAGCCCTACTACTTGAGCAATATTACGAAAATAAGGAAAATTAAGAATCAGCATTTTTCGCACATCTTCGGAATGTAGCGGGCCTACTTAGGGGCCGCGTAGTCGAATCAATCCACCCAATGCAACCCATACTAGACCTTTGTCAAATAAACCGTTATCATACCGATGTCACAAGTACTTGTTAGGCGAAGGCAGACCGGATTTTCGACGGGCAATCCGGTAGTCCGTGCCGCATGCAACCACCGAGTAAAATGCAAGTACTCGAGCTAAAAACGTACATATTTTACCTGGCATTTTCTTTTCCAGGATGACCATGAGCTTCGAGCTATCCTAACCTGGCAGTAGCAGAATTTCAACTTTTGACGGTGTAAGTACACGGATGGATTTGCGATCCCAAGGCTTGGCATCTTAAGTTCATTCCTTTTTGTCAGTCCGGGCTGACACCTTCAATCAGGCGGGACCAATCTCATATTGCGCCAGATTTTAAGCATTTACAATGTGAATCCAGTTTCCCGCTTTCGATTCCTTAAACAAAATCGGAACTGATCTGCTTATGATGTATAGCACTGAAAGAAATGGTTGAATACTTCATTGGTGTTTGTTCGACAGCGCTTGAACTGTAATTTTAAAGCGCAATGACGGGTTTGCATCGGTGATGGACCTGTTCTGTTTGACACACGCAAGTGCTTGCACACAAAATTCAACTCAGTACAGTCACGGATGTCATATTTTTATAGCTCCTGCAAGATGACGTCCAGCCTTGACGTCAAATATAGACACAGCAATTAAACATCATTACTTTTCCCTGGTATTCCAAATTGAAAAGTTGAAATTTTCCAAATATTTCATCGTGGAGACCTTTCATACACCCACTGATCTACCGAAATTACCTAGAGCACGTTTTGTCACTCCTCTGTTGCATGAAGTACACACGGTAACTTATTTCCACCCGGAACACTACTCAACAGCTGCGCACGTACCAAATCATGTGTGCTTACGCGTAAAACTCTTCTTTGGCTAACTGATATCGATGTAACTATCAGTCTCCGGTTCAGATGAATAATGAGAGTCCTACTGCGTAGGTGGCATTCACTCCTCTCTGTTAGTGCACAGTACAGAATCAGGTTTTTGTCGATGTGGGATGCGCACGTCTGTGAAATTGTGGCCGCAGGTGAAACGAAAGAGAGGAGAATTTCGCGGGACACAGAGAATAATAGGACATCTGAACATGCATAATTTCACAGGTGTCGTGCTGCGGACTGTGGAACTGTGGAACTTTGCCGATGTATAGAACTGTAAATATTGACGTTTTTGCAAAATATTCTATGGATTCACGTAAAACACCTTTATGCTAGCTCCATCGAACGGACTCGAATGCTTTAGGATTTTCCCAATCTACTTGTTCGATGCAGACACTGATTAAAAAATTCGGATAGACCGTCAACCCTGTCCTGAATTCTGAACAGAATGACACGTACTCATGACCTAAGGTTTGTCTTACAAGGCTGGTCGGGACTTGCTAAGTACGGATAACTGTTCAGTTTGGAAGAAAAATTGCTTTTTTTCAGAGTCTATAACCACGTAGCATTGATGTTTAGGTGGCCAATTTGTCCGTGTCTGCATTACCAGGCGTTGTTTGGAACCAGGGTTACTTCATGGCAAATGTAATCTGTCGATATACCCACACGGGAATTATCCCTTATCGTAGTCGGAAATGGTATGGCATGAATTGGAACACATTGGCATGAGAGCTTGACAATATATGGAAGGGCAAAAAACAAACCACGTGATATTAGCCCTGGAAGTATTAGGCACTCAACGTGTGTAATGACAGGATGGAAATTCGGAAGAAGTTTAAAAATATGACAATTTGTTCGCGGTTTTCTTGTTTTCACCCTACCATTGTCACACATCAGAACATGCCCATCTGTATTTCATTCGATAAAAAACAGGTCAGGAAAATAAGTGATAGTCATAAACGGTTTATCGATTTGGATAAAATGTCATCTTCGTTCCACAAGCTAGGCTCCTGCGCAATCCAGATACACATGGAGAGGAAAAATGAAGATGGAATCAAGTCTTTTATCTTTTATCTTTTACTTCCTTTATCAATGAAACAACAGTGTAAATCAATTTTCAGGAAGGGGTCCGCGGCCAGCAGAAGGCTATCAGGTGGGGAAGTTGACGGCGGTGGGAGGATTTGAACCCGCGACCTTCACGTCCGAAGGCCAGTACCTTATCCGTTTGGCCACCGCCGGCCAAATGAGATGCATTGCGAGAAAGAGGTCCAAGGGATATCAGTTGACACAAAATATTTTTGCCGGAAAAGGCCTCTCATGTAATATAGAAAACGAGGCTTATGGCTAGCTGTATGGGCACTGACGAGCACGGGCCTGACTGGTTCACATGTGCCACGGGACAGTGACATTGTTCTCTGTGAGTCGCATTCGGAAAGTGGAAGAAAAGTGGGCTCTAACAGCTCTAACAGCAACAAAAATCGGATTAACTGAAAAATTTCTAACTGTACCACGGGTTATCACTAACTGATTAGACGCGGACCAAATCAGAAGGGCATTTTTAGCAGAACGGTCGGAAAAGACCGAGTGGAATCTGTTGGAATCCGTGATATGGATTGCAGACGTGTGTGTGTGTGTGTGTGCATGAAAAGCACCATTTTCTGCTTAATTTAGCGCAGTGGAAAAGTTTTTCAAATACTTCGGCAACTTTTTCCGAATGGCTTAGAGATCGCGCTCAGTAACTGGGATAGAGTATGTTACCTCACAAAACCTTGTGATTTATCGATAAAGGCATATTTTTGATGGTTTTCGCTGATCAGTCCGTGATTCGCTAATGTAACGTATAGGGTAAACCATTATAGACTAAATTACGAGTAATTATCACGATGAGGACTCAAAAACAGCTGTCTTGGACCACACCACCCCTGACCACAACCACCATCACCATTATTTCTCATGGTTCACAGGGAGAATGTCCTTGGCAATACATTGCCATTTTTAGCTTCCACTTTGTTTCGGTTTGGTCAGCTGTAATAGACAAGTCAATTAATATCCCCATCAGAGCTCACACTGGAGAGTAGAAGCTACAATAAATCGTTCCAGTGTTAAGATTTATGTTAGCCTATCAACCAAGAAACTTGGAGACAGATGCGATCTGGATGCTTCGTAAATGGTTGAGAAAGTATACAAGTATGTATTCTAAATGAGAAGTAAGCAATGTAGAGCTAAGCTGGTGCCTGAATACAATTATGCAAGGCTTAGTCCGACCTATGTTTGCTTGATTTCCATAACCAACCCATCAAAGGATGGCGAAAAAAGTTAGCTTTTATACATGTTTGAAAGCTCACTTTTCACCTCCTGAGACCATAAACCTTTACCTTTTGTTTTTGAGTCAAATGCTTTAATCCAGCTTGAATCCTATCCAATTGGTCAAAAAAGATCCCGTTACTCTACCTGGTCTTCTCGTGAGGAGCTTCAAGTCCATTTCCAGATCCATTTTCAACGGCTTGTTGCTCAACAACACTGGACTAACTGGCAAAGACTTTCGGGGAAGATCATATCGAACACTACGCGGTCACCAGATGGTAAATTGCCATACATGCAATGAATTTCGCGATCGAATGTACTAGAAAACTAGATAACAGAATACGTACAATTTCACTCGTAATCTAATCTCCCAAAAATCCGAATTCAGTATTGCACTGGCTAGAAATGAATTACGGCAAAATTAGGGTGATTTTTTTCACTATGCATTTGGTACGTACGTAAAGGAGATTGCACACAAAGAGCACGAAACAGATTTGAGGTTTGGTTCCAGTCAGCTCGGCAAGTAATAACCAATAGTCTTCCACTACCTTGCAACAACAAAAGTGTTCCCATATCTTCTGCTCTCAGCGGCCATGTTTCGGAGTCACAGAGCAATGCAAACCTAAATGCTGTCGAGCATCGCGACTTCTGATCGATAACCGGATGTGAAGCCGACGTCACAGATGGCTCAAATTAACACATATCAGTCGAGCATTCTGTATGCGAGAAGACACTGTGCTCGATAAGCGATAACCACGGGAAATGCAACCACAAAATTAAATAGATCGATCTATCTGATCCGTTTGATGCCCCGCAAGAACAGAATTCGGTTTTAAGTCAGTCTGGTCCTGCAACAACATTTTAAACTTTCACGATACAAAACGGATCCCAAACATCCACACACTATCGTTCAGATGATCGAGCAAAATGTGCAGCTTGTTAGGGACTTCACTCAGTAGCACAACATGGTCCGTATATTACATCTGAGCAAATATCAATGGCACTATTCTTACATGAGGATAAGGCAATTTCTATAAGCATCTTAATAAACAACACTTCTCGTGGTGAACTCGGATGCAAGATCGCTATAAGCACGAACACAGCTTCGGCCGTTTGAATACATGGATCGGATAAGCAAAAAGAACGTCTGTGATGCATCTTTCAATGAAAGGCAAAGCGGCAGAATTGCACGGTCGATGGTGTTGGAAGCCGCCTTCAGAGCAAGAAAGACAGAGTTCGCGCGTCTACAGAACGTGTGCTACGTCGTAAGATTTGTCGCGCACTGAGAACTTGGAGAGTAGAACCGCGACCGGGTCGGATATCGGCTTGATTCTCAGGCATACACCTCTTGCAAGTACTAGATAATCGGAGTGGGATAATAATAATAATAATAATAATAATAATGTCCACGAACAATTTGGATGCAATGCTTAGCAAACTAGTACCTCTGCGGTTTACACATGAGGATCTATCACCTTTCACGTAAATCGGTACAATCGCCAATTCATACCAATCATTTGGAATCTATTCCTTTGCACTGACTGATCTCGGGTGTTTTGTTCACTCCCTTATGAACACTTCGCCACCGCGCGTGCAGAATGATGTAGACAGTTCACATGGTCCAGCTACCTTATGCCTTTCAAGAAAATCTATCTTGCGGATTGCTTCCATATTTGTTGAAAGACCGGTGCCTACTTGGACTGTTTCATTTTCAGGCATAAGTGAAATACCCTTGGGCTAATTTGACGAGTTAAACTGTTCTTTGAAATCTTCTGTCTGAAGTTTTGGTCAACAATGCTGACGATGAATCATCTGAGTGCCATATTCCTTGATCACCTCATTCACAGTTGACTCACGCTGATCAATGCTCCTGATCAGTCGGCAAATCTGGTGACTATCGCCGATGGCTAACCCCGGTGGCTACCGTCGGTGGCTGCAGTCTTTCCCATTCCCCTGTCCATCCCTGCTCGCAGTCGCCCCTCAGGCTCCTGGTCCATTAACGTCACGGTGACTTATGCGTCTCATTGTATGTGATATTCGAGGTACGGATCTGGGAGCTTATTACGGTTTATCCGGGTTTATGATATTCACCACTTCTGAGGCTTGCATGATCTGGAAAACTACTTGACAGCTTCGTTCATCTGCTCGGATCCCTTGCATTTCGCCGTGATGATTACCACGTTGGATACTCCAGTCGAAATCGAAGTCGACGATTGTCGTCTGGAATCAGCCGTGCAGGCCAATTTGTTTTCCCGTAGGTGAGAACACAGGTCAGACGTCAACAAAACCGAACTCGGACCAGAAAGTGATCAGAGTCCACAGGTGTGGACTAGACTAATCGACAATGATCGATTGATCCACACCATCGGTTACCGATGGTGAAGGAAGGCGCCAGGTGAGCTGATGTCGCTTTATATGGTAAGAATTGGTGTTCGCCAGAAACAGCCTGTGGTCGGAACAAACTCGGATGAGACGGTCTCCGTTGTGGGTATGTTCGACTAGGACCGAAATTTGACATTCGATGTGGTGTGCCGTCCCCGTTAAGTAGCCATGTTGGGCACTAAAATCACCAGCAATTACCATAACGTCCGTTGAACGCACGAACGCAATTCGAAGTAATCGGGATAAATCCCGGTAGAACTCGCTTTTGGCTTCAGGAGAGCTACAATCAATGGGAGCATATACACATGACGAACAAACAACCGTGCATCAGTCAACTGTCATTGACCTTCACGGAACCGTTCAACGGAATTGTACACAAACAACTACTGATTGGGATCAAGTCTAACAGTGCACACTAATCGGTCAACCAATAACATCCATATTGTTCGATATCAACATGTGGGTAAGCACACGTGTGTGTGTGTGTGTGTCTGTGTCTGTGTATGTGTAACTACAGATTATCGATCCCTATGATAAATCAACTTCGACTGATAAATACCACCCAACCGAGCCCTCAGATATTCCAAATTACGTTGGAACACCCGACACACAGAATCTTGTCCACATCATATCCTATCGGTTCGACAAATAACAGTATGTAACACTCATTCGTTTTCACGGTAGTTGGGCTGGAATACCGTGTATTTGACTTATCGTCATTTGGAAAGTTGGACTGACCACTCAATGATATTGAGAGGATAAGGATTTTCTCAGTCAGTGTGAAACTTGTTACAACTTGTCTACAGCACATCAGTTGGAACCATCTTATTTTACCCTACCTCCTGACTCACAACATCTAGGACATGTTTGACAATGGTTAAGCGGAATGAGATGAATTCAGAATGTAAATGCGAAAGAACAACGAACGCAATATTCGTTTGATTGAACAGAAGAGTGCAACAACAAAATCTGCGGTCCACGTGATAAGAACAACATCTTGACGACGCGTGCCTAAGCCGATCAAAAGTGTTTCTATCGGCTCTCCACCTTCTTAGGCAACTAATCTGGTACCCTCAATTCGACCAGCGTGTTTTCAGTGTGATATCACTGGAGGACAAATTTTACCTGGTACTTAGTCAGATTCATACGGGCACATAGCTGAATAGTGGACCGAAAAGAGAGATACCGCGTGTACAATTGCCGCAGTCCACTGAACCACTATTAGACCTACTGTGCAAATACTCTAAGTTTTGGTTGATCAACTTACCGAATACCGTTCAAGTACCCAACTTGCTCGCATGAGCATACCAGACACTCAGCTAATGCTCAACGTTACATTGTTTCGTGCGTCCCCGAAGAATTATCAGACCTTGCTTTATTGATATACTATGTGGCAAACAAACCGCTCGTTTTTCAAGTGCTATTCATCATCTCATTTCTTATGAGCGGTGCCATAAACAGTTTTCACCGAAATATAATACCGACCGTCGGTCAGTTCGTGATTGCAATAGCGATGTGAATCATTTGTGTACTAATCAACTGCGCCATCCTTCCGCGTACCAGTGCAAATGCGAATGAGTAGAAGCACATTACCAGCAGCGTCTCTCGGAACTCAAAAACTAAAGGCGCAGACAAGATGTGTTTCATCACAATTTAGAATACTTGAGCGTGAATGCACGATACAGAAGTTCACGAACTGACACAATTCAGTGATTATTTGCAATCTGAGAACGAACAGACTGTTTGTATCGATTAGCATTTCGTCCTTGAAAGTCAAAAAGCACTGATGGAAATGTGTCAGGGCAGAGAGCTGTATCCTCGAAGTGTTTGGGGGGACGAAATCAACTGGATTTGTTTTCAACATTTAGTTCTAATTAGTACCAAGCTAATCGAGTGAACCAAGTTGGACAGTATCGGCGTCAGTGCAAGTAAGTATACAGGCGTCGTGGTTAATAATCCTCGAAAATCTGACGTCAAAGATCCCAATATTTCGAGCGAAAACTGAACACATTAGGAAAATGTATTTGCAATAGAATGATAAATAATTCTTTGTTCCACGTCTGTCTTCCGTCGGAAATCAACAAACGCACTGTTCACATCAATCGTACAATCCAACAATCCACCACGAAATCGAACAGTTGTTCACGCAAACAACTTCAATCGATCGAGCAAATCCTGTCATTCACTGATTAATGCAATATTCACTCCAGCTGTCACTATCGCCTCAACATCATCTGCTTTGAAATCAACTCACTGATTCACAACAGATTTATCCAAAACCAAAAACGGAATTTCATTATATATCTATCCACATTAACCCACTTCGTCAACCACGAAATCCGAATCCCGCATTTCTTCCTCAAAAAGGCAATCATCATTTATGGACACGTTATGAGCGAAATCTTCAATCAGATCGCACTCATCCTCAGCTGGCCGCATTATCGACTAACTCAATATCCATTTAAAACCAACTTTGATGCTCGCTTCAGTCAACACATCCGGATGGATAGAAGCACAAGCTTTTCCGATCAGATGCATTCTCATGAGATCATCCACCTCGACATGCGTACTTGAGTGCTCATCTGCCAAAAATGGTCATACAAATTCCAGCAGATATCTCCGATATGCACATTTAAAGGACAAAATAATACCCTGAACCATCGGTTCTGATGCAACAGAATAAGTTGGAGGCAGCCATACCAAATCCACGTTAGACGATGCCACGGATTTCCGATGACGAGGAGCATTATCTATAACGAGGAGAATCGAGCCATCATCAGAAATCATCTTCTTGTTGATATCAGATAACCGACTGTGGAATAATGTCGAACTCATCCACCTGAGTTTGGAACAATTGCAATCACATGACAAGCTTTTCGCCTCCATACCACGCACACATTCAGGATCTCACAATTTTCTAACAACTATCGGCAACAGCTTCGTTCCAGTTGTACCCCCACATTATAGTACCGCAATTCCCTCTCTCTCTCTCCCTCCAAATCCTCGCTCCAGAACACGTATCCATCTTGAAAATGAATCTCCTGTCGGGTAACTGCTTGCAAAATAGCATTTTCTTGTCAGCATTGAAAATACCACGATCCACATATTCGTGAATCAGGTGTGGTAAACCCGCTCGAAATTCTACCACTGTCATTCATGTCTTCATATCGAAATAAATTTGCTCAATCTGCAAATGAAAGACGGCGACGTTAAATGACGTTTATTTTCAACGTTTACTGTTGCCTTTGTCCCCTGTCATGTTCTTAAGCCTTGAATCATGATGGTGGACTATAACATGTGTGACATATACAGTCCATTTTCCGTTAAGTATGCTCGTTGGCTTCTCCACTTTTGCCTGCAATTCACAGTAGCTGCGGATAGCAACGCGCTCTCAGCCACATTCTGTACTTCATTTGGCCGTGGTTCATTCCATGCTTGGGATCTTGATGAGTGGTATTCTTTAACAGTGGTGAAAAAATTAAGATTGTTTGGTTGCCGTTCATCCAGTTGTAAACAGTAATAAGCTTTATACAAATACATGCAGTTGTAAGCAAGACATGGATTATAAAAAATGATTCCAAAGAGGCTCATTATTGGTTTTACGATCACTGCCGCTTGGCACGCATTACCGTCCGGTACTCTTCTGTCAAGTCGGTGTCCATAGTGAAATACTATTTATGTATTTTTCATCGGAATCGCATTTGTATATCGATGGATATCACAGCTGCGGTCGCTGTTTATTCTCTTTTATATTTAATATCAAAACGCATTCTCATTCCTTAATCACAGTGCTATTTTCTGCGGTAGCGTAGTTTTGAGGCTAACTGAGTGTTGCAAGTTTTCTCTTGTAGCAACATTTTCCTACCAGTGATTTGTGATCACCTTCTTAGCTTGCGATAAAGACTACTGTGGTAAGTCAAGGTGCAAGTAAATTGATACAAACCGATACAGCTTCGCGCTAACCTGCGTAGACAACTAACCAATGAGAACCTTGACGATAGGCGGTCATGAAGTTTAAACATTCCCAGGAATTTATTGGGCCGAATACATTCTACTAATCAGGATACCTCCCATTTTGAATATGAACATGTTTCCCATCTGTTGTGGTCTTTTCGTTGTATTCCTTTGCATAGCTTGGATTGGAGTCGGAGCAGTGCCTGTTAGCGATTTGTATCACTTCGCTACTGTTAGTGGCCGAATTCCGTATACCGATTTCAGGTAGGAGCATTACAACTATTCACTGTGATAAGTCCATGGACATCATGCAGACCGCTGGCCACGAGACAATGAATAGTGAAGAATAAATTCATCGAACGTTCAAAAACATGTGATTCTCACGTGAGCGGTGCAAATTTCCGTCAGGCTATTTGATCTACAGATGGATTTCGATCATGTTATTTGCTGTTTCAATTTAGTTGTTCAGTCACAGTCTGCTGATTGCCTATAAAATAACACCGCAATTTGTCTATTTTTATTGCACAGGCTATTAGATGTCTAACGATCACTATTTATCCTCTTTCTCAAGGTTAGCTTGTCATATAAATAATTTCTCATTTTACCATAAGATTAGCCATATGCGGTTTACTAATTTCATGTGTTTAATAGTCAAACTTAGGAAATCGGTTATTTTTTTAAGATCAGTGTATTCAAAAACTGGGGAAGGAATATGTTGCTGCTTGACTGTATTATTGGCTTCAATGCGTCAATCTGACCGTCCTTGCCGTCCATAGACTCCAGAATGCTGATTACGAACTCCAAAGAAATGACTGAGAAGACAACCAAAGCTCGAGGTTCTTGGCCGCGTGTGCACGCTGAAATTTTACTGGTAAAAGATGTCACCGTCCATAAGGGGAAACAGGAAATCGAATGTCACCTCGGCCGGTGATGATACGCATGTAATCTAGACACCAAACTGTGTGGTGAGGAACTCACGAAAACCAACTCACTGAACTACGACCAGAACGAACTTTCAAAATCATTGAAGAAACATTAAAGTCCATTATTCACCAGTTCTAAACAGTGTGGAGAATTCGTCAAACATTTTGTTTGGAAGATTGACATTGCCAACTGGGACCACATAAGGAAACCTCTTCCAACCAGCTGCCCAATCGTGATAAGTCAATCGCTCGACAAATAATGGAGTGAATATTTAGTGTTATTTAATAATCATCCTCAGTAAAGCATAGTAGCTAACCTAGAACTAACCACTTTTCCAGGTTTGTGGAGTCAGTCTCCAACCGGGTAAACAGGAATCGGAGCATAGCAGACTGGTAGGATTAGCCCATGCTGAAGCAGGCGGATCCATCCGAAACAATGCAATCCATTCGTAAATGTTTTATGTATTGTTTGATTCTCTTCGGATGGTGTCATTCCCAGAATGAGTTGGAAAAACGTCAAACCAAACTGAGAAAGAATTAGATCAAATTAACCAGCTGTAGACCTACTTTCAGGAATGAGTCGTATAGTAAGACTTTCTCCACACTTGGTTCACCATACAAGGAAGACAATCACATCCATGATTAGTAGTGTTCTAACTTGTGTGAGTGTTAACTGACAGCTGAATGGGATGAGAAATTAGGGCAAATATGAATAAAATCATCATGTGTTGTAATCAAACCGAGAATTTTAGAGAGAAATATGCTTTGCCGTCAGAGGATCGTGCTGCTAGTGGATGGAGAACTGCTTGTGTAGTAAATCGATGGGCTACATGCAGGCATTCATTTTCATTGTCTATCGATTCAGTCAGTTCTGATTCGTTTCTGAATCGCAGCTGTGTGAGTTCAGCCATTCATCGTTTGTCTGTGTTGGTTGCTAGTGCAGTCAGTCGGCGTTGTTGCTACGATACTGAAAATCCGACCTTTGTCAACAGGTTGCCAACTGATGTGAATTTAGGACACAATGCCTGTCGGCCTCAAGTGATGAGGTAGTGAACAGCAACAGCATTGCATATTATGTTTCCGAAGCAATCCAAAACGCGCTCTTTTAGCATCCACCAACTAGGACAAGCGAAGATTCCCCCAGGGACAAGAGCAGTATGGCTGCTGCACACAAAAGTTTTCTACTTTTTCGAACTGGAACCTCAGGACATGCGATTCCTTCCTGTTATATAGTCACCCAAGTCCACTCATTATCTCTCACTAATGGGGTTCAGATAGTAATTACTTATTGATGCTTCTGAAAATAATCTTGAGTTGATACTGATTCTCGAACGGCTTGATTTCCACTCTTTACTCCCTACCTTATGCCAGAAGTGATTTCTGACTCCGCATATTCAAGATTCGTTCACTTCCGTTCTCTCATCAAAACATTTCCGGTGAAGTATTTTCCTTCTCAGAATGTTTGTAATTATTGAAGGGCAAACTCGATCATTGACATGAGCATGCCCATTCTTGGCTCTCTTCTTCACCGAACTGGATTAGTCGGCAGGCAATATGACTTAAGACCATTTCGTTCTTACCGTTGTTTCTTTTTCGTGCCCTAATGAGAGTTCTCGATAAGCTCTGCAATAATCCACTATAATGACTAGCAAATATTATGAATGCTGGCCGAGATACGGAAGTCTTTTCTCGAGTGTTAACCTCTTTTCGGAAGTCATAACAATGCCGTGTTCAAGATAGGTGTTCAGGTGCTGCCAAATTTTAGCCACTGGCCTACAAATTGCCGTGCGACTGCATCCGGTTTCTTTCCAACATCATCTCATCATTTTTGTGCGATTCATGTTTGCTTGCCTCTTCAAACACGCTTCATCACGTTACCAAAAGATTGCTGATATGAACATCGAAGTAATGGTTTTCTTCTCATTGGTATATTTTGGATACGGATGGATGAACAAAATTTCCCCGGAAACAAACATCCGTTTACGAAATATGCTACTGAGAAGAAAAAACCAACGCATTCGTGCCTTGTGTCCCCTTTCTGATGAGTCCATTTAAGAAGCACATGGTGATTCGTCGGAGGATTTTCGTCTGTCAGGCAAGGCTAAACTTCAGAAAGAGGAGACAAGGCCCAAAAATATTGCTTCTTCTCAGTAGTATGTTTCGCATATGGATGGATTCTTAAACGTTCTTATCATCTATTCACGCCCCTAAAGAGTTTAAATAAGATTCTAGTGAGAAATAAGTGAGAAATAACTATCGACTCATTGACAAATTCATGACCATGAACAAGTACTGGCATGCTATTGTGCAGTGTTGATTAACCCACCAAAGTCTACCAACAGACCAATATCGATAGTGATCAATGATGCTACTTCCAGCACAAGTAACTACTGCGAAATTAAAGTGCGATTATAATCATCCTAATTAAGTGGCATCCACCGAAGTTAGAGTGGATGCTTATGCCATTCTGATGTCCACGTTCATCTTCGTGATAAAATTCTGACACCAAATTACTTTGCATTGTGAATTATGAATACAAATGAGGAAGAAAAACCACATTTTCGTTTGCAACACAAACTGATCTCTTTGAATAACAAAATCTTGTCTCCGGTTGCAGGTCATGTTATTGGAAATTGTGAAAGCTATCATTTAAGTGGAGTACTGAACTTGAGCTCCTTGGTTCTAGTAAGCATGATGTAGGATGACCCACGTCGACATTCGAGAGCTTCAGATTGACAGTATGCCCGTTCTAATAAACTAAAAAGATAGGAATTACTTACATGTCATTACTAGTACGATTGTTCACTCAATCAACTACTCTGATGTCAACCGAGAATTGTTAAATGGTCACGGCCAGGACGTTCAAACATCGATATCGCCGTTTCGCATCCTGGCACACCTCAGACACTCCTAAACATGCTAAGAACGGAAATGCTAATCAATTTCTTTCTACTGCTACACGGCATTGCGCTATGGAAATCTGGCCGCTCAGGTAGCCTGGTTGAAAAATTCACTAAGAGATTATCGATATAAAAAGAAATCTAACCATGAGGAGGAGAAAAAAGAACAAGCATATGTATTCGGGTTTCGTCTGGTAGAACTGCCAGAGGAACGGCACTCAGTCTATTAGAAACGGACGAGAAAGTGTTCGGCACTGAACCCGAAATGCTCATAAATTCATCAAAACACGCCAAATGTGAGGTTTCGTCTAGCCAACAGCTTTTCCTCCATCTCTCCAAAGTCGACGTCACCAGCCAATCGGTCACGTGGTTCGGTTGCACAGTGATCTTCCGAATTCATTTGGTATGCTTCCAAACGTAATCCTAAGATGAATTCACAATGAATTCATATTTAGTCCTTGAACCTAAAAGTTGAACTTCGCAAGTTCTGTCATTTCGCAACTGATTTGGACATCATGAATCAGTAATAAGGTGTTCATTTCGTTTAACAGAATCGGTCCCATGAGTTCTGGAGAATGTCAGGTTCTTCAAAATGGAATAAAGTATTCGTCCGGCAGAAGTGAGAAGAAACACCACTTACTTCTCCTCCTTCAATATGCAACGGGTACCGCCCAACAATTGAAAAATCCCAGATCAATCTCAAATCTATAGTGCACCAACATTCACGTTCAACTGTTCAAATGATCGACACTAGACAAATCCCTTACGTTACGCTAACTCTAATAGTTTTACTCGAACTAGCGGCATTGACCACGATCTTACTTAATGACACATAGACAGGAATCAACAATAAGTACAGCAATAACTGCAACCCAAAACACACAACTGAGGACAACAAGGAGAGTCCGGAAACTGGGGATCAGGTTAAGATTGGTTTACGGTGCATTTGTATGTATATGAACTAGATAGAATCATGATTGGCAGAATATGTTTGAATTAGTGAGAGTCACGGAATGTCCGGTTTTCACGCTTGCCGATGTCTATGATTCTCACTAGTTGTCTGTAATTGAGGGGAACAGAGAAGCTGTACCGAACTGTCACGTGAATTATTCATAGTCTCATCACAGTCCAATAAATTAACCTTGTTCGGAGTATGATCATCCTCTGACGCTTATATTTTAAGTCTTTGGAAGCTCATGTGTCCACCCCTGCGGTGAAATGATTTACTTGGTTTGTTCGCCGAACTCCTCGGTTTTAACTTGTGTGGTGTGACCGCCAGTGGTTGTTGTGATTCCAGTCACCGGTATTATTAGTGCATTGAAATCACTCTGTTTCTCCGTGCTTGTGTGCATGCCAGTAAGCCTATGCCGCATGGCCCGTTGGGTCAGTGCGTGAGTGCGAGACTTGCTGTTTCCTTTTTCTTGAACGCTAACGAAATTTAGGTTCTATCCCAGTTTCTTTGTCACTCAACTTGTCGCGATCACCCTCTATCCAGTTTCGGTTGACCTGTAGTGATCACATTTTGTTACGCCGAACATGGACTCGTTCATCATTTGTTCCACCTGTCTTAATTAATTCCTTGTCTGGGCCTAAACCATTCATGCCCTTTTTCGGATTCTCCTCGTATACATATAGGCTTCATGTTCATTTTTCAACGATTGTATTGTATTATATTGCATTCTATATTGTATTGTACATAGCAGTCACATTTCATCACTGGACGGCGGTTGAGTTGCTAGCGTGTATTCGGTCGATGGTCCGCCTTGTCTGCCTTTGGATAATCTAAAATTAAACCACGATGCTCACGTCTATTAATAAATCGCACTGCGTTGACCACCTTGGACAAACCTGGCTCACCGTTCCAGCCAGCCATCCAGACATGCATGTACAAAATACATCAGATTGTAGGATTCCAGCCAGTTCGAACGAAAAGCTGACTGGTCTCGTGAGCCAAGACAAAAATGCGGATTCACATCACAAGTGTTGAGACGAATTAGGAAAAGTCCAAATAAGATGAGAATGGTAGGATTGAAAACACATACACTCAAGATCAGCGTTAAAGTTGTTGGCGTTCTTCGTATTCCGCAAATTCTGTGTTAAAGTAGCCTGATCCATCTGAATGGGCCACGAAAAGCGGTTCTCCCTATTCCAAATACACGAAGATCGAGAACCATGCCAAATCACGTGTAGCCAAATCTGACATTCTTGGCTGAATTTGCCACATTGTTTTGGTGGTGTGTACGAAAAACACTTGATATAAATTATTCTATCTTGGTTTATTTTATTCTTACTCCTACTGAAATTAGAAATGTCTTAACTAAAGTCCCATCGATCACTACTATGTTGTCTAAAATCCGACTTATGTTCCCATCCCAAAATTTTGATAGAACGTGTGAATGATTTATTTGTACAAAGTAGGAAACAAAAGCAACAGTGGGGAGAATAATTACATGAAATAATCGATTATCCAACAGCATCCATATTGTTCGATATCAACATGTGGGTAAGCACACGTGTGTGTGTGTGTGTGTCTGTGTCTGTGTATGTGTAACTACAGATTATCGATCCCTATGATAAATCAACTTCGACTGATAAATACCACCCAACCGAGCCCTCAGATATTCCAAATTACGTTGGAACACCCGACACACAGAATCTTGTCCACATCATATCCTATCGGTTCGACAAATAACAGTATGTAACACTCATTCGTTTTCACGGTAGTTGGGCTGGAATACCGTGTATTTGACTTATCGTCATTTGGAAAGTTGGACTGACCACTCAATGATATTGAGAGGATAAGGATTTTCTCAGTCAGTGTGAAACTTGTTACAACTTGTCTACAGCACATCAGTTGGAACCATCTTATTTTACCCTACCTCCTGACTCACAACATCTAGGACATGTTTGACAATGGTTAAGCGGAATGAGATGAATTCAGAATGTAAATGCGAAAGAACAACGAACGCAATATTCGTTTGATTGAACAGAAGAGTGCAACAACAAAATCTGCGGTCCACGTGATAAGAACAACATCTTGACGACGCGTGCCTAAGCCGATCAAAAGTGTTTCTATCGGCTCTCCACCTTCTTAGGCAACTAATCTGGTACCCTCAATTCGACCAGCGTGTTTTCAGTGTGATATCACTGGAGGACAAATTTTACCTGGTACTTAGTCAGATTCATACGGGCACATAGCTGAATAGTGGACCGAAAAGAGAGATACCGCGTGTACAATTGCCGCAGTCCACTGAACCACTATTAGACCTACTGTGCAAATACTCTAAGTTTTGGTTGATCAACTTACCGAATACCGTTCAAGTACCCAACTTGCTCGCATGAGCATACCAGACACTCAGCTAATGCTCAACGTTACATTGTTTCGTGCGTCCCCGAAGAATTATCAGACCTTGCTTTATTGATATACTATGTGGCAAACAAACCGCTCGTTTTTCAAGTGCTATTCATCATCTCATTTCTTATGAGCGGTGCCATAAACAGTTTTCACCGAAATATAATACCGACCGTCGGTCAGTTCGTGATTGCAATAGCGATGTGAATCATTTGTGTACTAATCAACTGCGCCATCCTTCCGCGTACCAGTGCAAATGCGAATGAGTAGAAGCACATTACCAGCAGCGTCTCTCGGAACTCAAAAACTAAAGGCGCAGACAAGATGTGTTTCATCACAATTTAGAATACTTGAGCGTGAATGCACGATACAGAAGTTCACGAACTGACACAATTCAGTGATTATTTGCAATCTGAGAACGAACAGACTGTTTGTATCGATTAGCATTTCGTCCTTGAAAGTCAAAAAGCACTGATGGAAATGTGTCAGGGCAGAGAGCTGTATCCTCGAAGTGTTTGGGGGGACGAAATCAACTGGATTTGTTTTCAACATTTAGTTCTAATTAGTACCAAGCTAATCGAGTGAACCAAGTTGGACAGTATCGGCGTCAGTGCAAGTAAGTATACAGGCGTCGTGGTTAATAATCCTCGAAAATCTGACGTCAAAGATCCCAATATTTCGAGCGAAAACTGAACACATTAGGAAAATGTATTTGCAATAGAATGATAAATAATTCTTTGTTCCACGTCTGTCTTCCGTCGGAAATCAACAAACGCACTGTTCACATCAATCGTACAATCCAACAATCCACCACGAAATCGAACAGTTGTTCACGCAAACAACTTCAATCGATCGAGCAAATCCTGTCATTCACTGATTAATGCAATATTCACTCCAGCTGTCACTATCGCCTCAACATCATCTGCTTTGAAATCAACTCACTGATTCACAACAGATTTATCCAAAACCAAAAACGGAATTTCATTATATATCTATCCACATTAACCCACTTCGTCAACCACGAAATCCGAATCCCGCATTTCTTCCTCAAAAAGGCAATCATCATTTATGGACACGTTATGAGCGAAATCTTCAATCAGATCGCACTCATCCTCAGCTGGCCGCATTATCGACTAACTCAATATCCATTTAAAACCAACTTTGATGCTCGCTTCAGTCAACACATCCGGATGGATAGAAGCACAAGCTTTTCCGATCAGATGCATTCTCATGAGATCATCCACCTCGACATGCGTACTTGAGTGCTCATCTGCCAAAAATGGTCATACAAATTCCAGCAGATATCTCCGATATGCACATTTAAAGGACAAAATAATACCCGTAACCGTAGGTTTTGCCCTCGTTTCTAAGGTTGGCTTAGCCCAACTGGCAAAAATTATCAACAAAGCACAGTTGTGGTCCTTCTGTGAACTTTTCAACGAAAAGTTCTGGTGCATACTCCGGATGCTGCAAACTGAATTCTGGTCAGACGTAATGCTGCATTATTTGTGAAAATAACATCGATGCAAGCATCATTTATGGCAAGGAAACGCACGCAATTTTTTGTCCGAGCCTCAGGAGGAAAACTGTGTTATGCCCATTAATATCACCACTTACCATACACAGAGAGTCATTGGCACCTTAGCATGCAGATGTTAGCAGGTGGTCCGAAAATGGTCTGACTGCAGTTTCCGGAACTGCGTAGTTGTTAATGATTACTGAGAAGACTTTGAACTAGAGGAAGAAGTTTCTTTCCGATAAATTGCCTCAAGTATTTGCAGATAAACATGTGCAACATACTTGGTCCCTTCACAATCCGCTGGAGTTCCATGCTCCGAAGGATGGCTGTGAAAGAACGTATGCCTACAAATGTGTGAACCTAGAAATTCAAGCACAGGTATGAAAATAAAATGAATCAGAAAATTGCTGGGCAGGGTTTGAACATGCGTCAGAGATTATCGCGTTAATCGTCTTGTCCAGGGCAACAAATTCAACAGTCCAATTGCTATAGATTCGCCGGTCATAGGAAACCTTTTACGTATTCCTTCGGCGTTGATTCCTGAAGTTGCTAGGACAGTCTTGAAAGCTGTTCCCGGGTCAATTTGGTGTCCACTGTCAACCAAATGTTGTAGCATTGCATTGTATATTGTCTTTGGCATTCCTTTGAGAAGAAAATCTGGAAGGTGTTCAGCTATTCGTTTCACTACTCTTCTGACCGAGTGTCCAGTGTACTGAGCATTAATAGAACACGTGAACTGACACAACACAAAGGGCTAAGACGTGTGAGGCAAAACATGTTTGGATCGTTGAACAACAACCATTGCCTTTGGCGCAAATCGCATACATGGGACAAGAAAGGCTCTTCCAAATATATGATGTTCCAGGAATTCGAAAAGGTTTACCTCCTCTGAATCGGGACGATATTATTAGCTTTTTGCTTCGTCCTTTACGATCTAGACCGATAATTTCTTTCATTGGTTCACCTCGGACCAAACCTATTCGGATAACCATTTGTCTTCAATACTTCCACCATGTACTCCAGCACCCTGTCGAAGATTTCGTGATTACAGTTCTTCCTCTCTTTGAAGGCCAAACAGCTTGCCAAATCTCTGTTGTATCTGAAACGAACGGAGCCGGATAAATGTGTGCATTGCCCCAACAAAACGAATTTAGGAAATACATTCCTGTTTATGTGGTCGTTCTCCCCCGGGGCAGGCTTACATCCAAAAACCCCAGAAAATTGTCGTTCCTTAGCTCGATCGTCGGTTTGCTAATCAGATGAGCAATCTTAAATGTACATAGTACTTTGTTGGGGTCACTTGAACAACAGCATGTGATAATCGTGTCAGTCCCATAGTTGGTTTACAAATTTACACCAGCGATATTGTACCGCAGCGGCCACCGCGTTGACCAAGAATGTTTACAACAGGCCCAATTAGTGAGTTCATGGTTAATCCACCACGGTCTGCAGTATTTCCTGTTCTACAGAAGCTGCATATTCTGCATACACCTGAGGATTCACTGTTTCATTTTAGTCACTGGGATCCTAAATCGTTCAAGTATCGGTAGCCCGCATCCATTGCCTTCCGCTTTCAGTTGGATTCCATATAATTATTTCAAGTACCAATCATACGGTCTGAGTCGTGCATTGGAGATGTGCGCTATTGAGCTCCATGGTGGTGCGACCGAGATCGAAGTCTGATCTGAAAGGCCCCAGCTGCGGTGCAGTGTCCGGCAAAGAGTGAAGAGCGAACGAAACGGCCCTGTTTTTTACTGGTGGCCGCAGTGTAGGGCGCGACCCGAGGTCCATGCATCCTGGATGTTTGAATTTCTAACCCAACGTCATCCTGGACATCTGAGAGTCGGAATTACGTGACCTGGTCGAAGCGCGTAGGCGCAACACACCAGTTGTACAGGTATTCAGTTTTAACTTGTTACCGGACGCTGCCTGTGCGAATGCGCAGTGGTCACTTTACCCACACCGTATTGAGCACAATCTGATTAAGCTCATGGTCTTTGTGTTCCTCTGCTTTGAAAGTTTAATTGTGGATTATATTATCTGCTTTTGTTCACTATCGTTATCCACCATGGATTTACGTGATGCAGAAATCACCCATAACACGCCTGAGACATCAACCACCGTGAAAATTCCTGCGTTTTGTCTTCCCCAGCTCGTGGTTCGCGCGAATAAAACCAATTTTCCGCATTCATCACGCCCACTCTCAGTCCGCAGTGTACTCCTTGTGGTGCAGAGCTTATCCCTCGAGATAGCAGAGGAATTGTTTGATTTTACGAAAAGCCACTTGGGAATTTCCGACATTCTCAAAGATATAATAACGAAACGCACTGGATTATCGGATTAACAACGCCGCGAAATCGTATATGGGAAACAGTCTCAACTATTTACATACGTGGAGGAATTTATAGGGTCTCACAAAATGAATGACTCATCGTTTCAGCATTTGTGGTTGCAGAAACTTCCAACCTCGATCACAGAAGTTTTGCTATCCTTCACGGTGTATACCTCGACAGCGGAATTAACTGAAGTTTCCGACATGATATTTGCCGCGAATTCCAAGACCAAGATTATTGTTACGGACCATTTCACAACGAATAATGAAAGGCAAAGACAAACCGATTCATTTTTACTTACTTACCGCACACATTCTGCGATGTTTTTATCGTTTTCGGTGTTTACACAGGAGGGACTAGCTCTACAAACAGGGCAAACACCATTCGTGTCACTGATTTTGGTTCTCAACCACATCTCTCATTATCCCGACCCAACAACAATCCTCATCTCCTGGAATCCAACGATGAAGACAGAAAGCGCCTCTCCCTCAAGTCGTAACCCGACCACCACGTTGCTTCTCCCACTCTTGCACAATACATGCAAAAGAAGCACGAAGGGGTAGACGATGGGCAGGCATACGTACGCCTTGTCCAAACGAGCGAGGGCGACGTAGAGTGATTATTTCAGCCGGAGGATGACTGTCTGCACCCAATACACGACGACGCATCTCGCCATAGTTCACCCGAGATTCCCACCAGACTCATGCGATGCTTTGAAGAGACAGGTAGCGGAGAACGGAAAGTTGCCGGGCATCGCTAATGAGAAGAGGCCAGATTTCACAACCGTAAAGTAAAACACTACGAACTGTGAGATTGTACATTATCCCCTTGAGGGTAAGCCAATGTCATGGTGAACATACAAAATGCCGCTGGTTGGCGAGGCCTGTCCTGGCTTTCGCAGTTCGTGATGCGACCTCTACCTCAACGCATCCGGCAGGTGTAAACAGATTCCCGAGGTGCTTGGAGCTGTTGAATACCTCAGTCACTCACCACAAATTGTGAGTGTAGCTACAAGCTGTTGCCAGTCTTGAACAAGTTTCTTGCATTTTGGAAGTTTAAGGCCCATTCCGTTCCTAGTATCATCAATGGCCAAATAATTCAACGCGCGTTGACATGTCCGTGCTTTGTCACCCAGCAAGGCAATATCATCGGCACACTTCAAGCAGAATCTCTGAGTCCAACTCTACCGCCTAAACTACCAGATAAATATTTCCGCAGGACATCTTCTAAGCATGTTTGAACGGAAATGGGGATATAGGGTAGCCTTATCGTACTCCACTGGAGACGATGTAGGCTGGTGGAAGTAGGTCATAGTCTATAACCTGACATAACGTACGACTGTTTGTGGACATACACATGGTTCTTGAGTACCCAATTTTCCGACAAGCAGTGCTATAGCACAAGCCCATCAACAGAACAGTACCAGCAGGAAAACGAGTCTGTTCCTCACGTGTTTGGACTTCAAGCCTGACGTACAACGTGCGAAGAATGATGGCCGCAAGCAGCTTTGTCGATACAGAATTAGGCAGCATGTTCCATCTACAAAGCTCCTTCAGACCGCCACATCAAGCAGTCACTAATCAAGCTCACGTTGAGTTCATTCCCTTTTACGATCCGTGATTCATTATACTCCCTACCAGCCGGGATGAACTCGTGGGCATCAAGAAAGCACAGAGAATCAGTAGAAATCCAGCTCGTCACAACGCGACTGGTCAGGTTCCAGCTCACGAAGTCAGCAGTGATCGGTGCTCATTGGTGTTTTGAGATGGGGGCAATCTTATCTGTTGAGCCAGTGCGCTTCGACCGGGGCTCATGTAGACAGCCTCACCATTTGTAGCTAATGGTAATGTGGTCGATTTGGGTAGAACGCTAGTTGACAGAAGATGGACGCCAGGTGGCGTATCGGCAATTAGAACGTCTGGTGAGAAAGAATCTATTGTTTGAACACAAAGCCAACANCAGTTTCCCGTTTTGAGAACGATAAAATTCGAGACGAAAAGGGTTTCCTACATAAGCCTCATTCGGGTATAGCTAATATACTCGAACAGTTGTGTTTCCTGTCAAAGTCATGATATCACTGCACCTTCGATGTGCGCAGCATTTGATAGAATGTTCTTGGTTAAATCTGCGCTGAAATCTGCAGATAGGTACTTTGAAAGGACAAACAAGTTGCATGTATCAGGGCGAGGGGTGTTATCTCGGCACGAAACTCCAAATTTCACTGCACACAGCCGGCTGTCGACTGGGATTGGGTCAAGTAGTGCCCCCTCAGCCTTTGCAGTGAGAGCTACACCGAAGCCAGAAACACGACAAGCCGCAGCCTCAGGGTGCCAAGACAGACGTAGATGAATTTTTACGGAAGGGCTAGATGGGGATGTCAGTGGGATAATGAAGTTGAAGTCTTGAATGCCATTGTCTTGGATGCAGCGTGTATCGATGGCTAGTGTCTCCAGTGTACAAGCTAAATACCCCGGTTTACCTACATGCATCAATGTTTGCACATTAAATGTAGCTAGCTTGAAAGGAGATAGAGGATGAAAAAGTGTATCAGTTGGCGGAGTGGGTTTCTGTTGATATTTTGGTGCTGCCTAAGGGAGAAGTCGAGAGAACGAAAGGAGGACTGACTCCAGTGACATTATCAATAGCACTGCCGACTGCAGTTCCCGAAGAATGTGAGGAAATATGATGGGTATGGGAAAATCAGCAGTTACTAGTGGAACAAATAGTTGTGTACAGTGGAAGGTAGCTTTTGTTGACAAGATAAGAACCAGAAATGTTCGTGCAAAACGCAATCATATTCATTTCTGTATGTTGTGGGGTGTTGTAGTACTCGGGCACCCAGTCCAAAATAGTATGTCCCTAGCCTTTGCGCAGCCAAGCGCTTTCTGTGGGGTAGCACAATCATTCCAGAGGAGCCGGTAGCCAGCGTTATCATTTTTCGATATTGACGGAGGTTGAGTTTTAATTATGCTAAACGATTAATTTAATCCCTAATTCCAAATCGGATACTTCCACTAAAAAGAGCAAAACCGGAAATTGATTCTTATGACGACGCATAATTTGTACATCGTTTTACGTGAATGGTCCAAATGTACTTTAGTGGATTTCAGTAGTAAGGCAAACTCTCCTTACTACGTGATACATCTACCATGCTGATGCGAGTGATCGTGGACACCTAGTGCAGAACACGGCTGACTAGTCCGGGTCGTCATTTGGAACCGAGCGAATTTCGCGTTCACAAAACAGGATTGTACGATCTGCTGCGCTGGAGACTCTACCTTTTATGGCCGCCACAGAGTGAATTATTCCTTTCAAGATAAAGCAATCGATTGCTAAATGCTGGTGACTGTGACAACACCAAGAAGTCTAGTGTTTTTCATGTCAGTCGTCTAGCCCAACTTTAACCCTTAGGTTATTTTATAACTCATGTTTTATTTCCATCTGCGTGATCACATTTACCAAACCTTTCCTTCCTCATACCCTATCGTGGATTGTTCATTTCCTTCTGAAGAATGGAAAGTCTACCTTCCCGTAAAGTCTCAAGTTCAACACGATGAAATCCATGACTGCCTCGGCAAGCGAGTGTCGTTACCAAGCCACCATTGGCAAGGGTAATGAAGTATAAAATTTGATTCGTGAGGTGTCTGTGTCAGGGCAGTCATTAAGGGATTTTCGGATATAAGTGCTTCAATACTTGTCACCTGTCACGAGAGATGACAGCATAAGCAATCTGGCTACCCTAATCCGAGTGCAAGTAGATCGCTCGAGTGAATCAACCAATGCGCAGAACATTCAGCCAATTCACGAGGTTAATTTCCTGACCGTGTGTTTGTGTGTGCACATGAATTCACTACTCTCGCAGAGGACAATGTTTGGATCAAGTCGAATCTTGTCGGGTACAGTTTTTGCTATCGTATTTCTGTTTTGTGCGTTAGTGAAAATAGTGTGACCACTCCGTAAATAGATGAATGTCATGGATGTCATGCGGGTGAATTAATGATCATAATTAGGACGAAAATCATGCTCATGAGTCAACAAGCGGGTCATGAATATCATGTGGATTATAACGAATCTGAACCGAACAATGCTCGAGGTATATCGGAAAAGCGATGCTCGATGTGTTTTTTTAGATACATTATTTTTCAAAAGTCAGTAACAGCCCTGTCGCTGGGCCGTGGACATTGTTGAGAATTCCATATGCGGACGTGAGCGAATCGTAGAAAACCGATTCGACAACAGCTCCCTCGGTATGTATACTTGGGGTCGAACAAACTGGGTGATCATTTCGCTAGGCATGCTGTGTATTTCAATGTCCCTAAGGAAGAACGAACATTGACGTTGAACGTTCACACTCATATTAACAAACGAAGAGATTATGTCAAATGCTGTGCTATGCTGGTGTTTTTAAACAGGAATGCCAATTAGACCGACAGCGATAAAGCACGGATTCAAGCTGGCAGTAACTACTGCAATTATAGAGAAAAGTGTGAGGCAACGCATGAAGAGGATAATCGACCACTCGCCACCAACCCGCCAGATAAAGTGGCCCAAAGAAGTAAAAGTGACTATGTCAAAAGCTTTACCCAACAGACAAGAGCCACCTTATCAACAAACGAGTACAGCAAAGTCAAAACAAGTAGACAGTTAGACTCCCCCAGCTGAGGGCCACAGTTGAAGTTGCCACTCAGGAGGGTCGGAATAACACAACCAGAAGGTAGCACAAAGGAATGGAAGTAAGACAGTACACTACATGGTGGAATGGGAACGGAAAAATACCAGGTAGTCAGAAAATGGGTCTTGCAAGATCGGGGAACAGGGGATTGTCTCGCCGCGTGTGTGACCCACTCACACACCGACTCCGATCCAGACTACGTAACTGGGGTGCACGAGGGAATCATAACGTCTGGAAAATAAGTTCGGGTATATTTACAAATCACTTGTTCACATATAAATTATGGAGAATCCTCACTGAAGGAATATCTTCCGGTTAGTGACATTTAGGCCGTGTGTGTGTTTCGCATTCTTGTTTGTTTTCACGGTCCTAATTGGTTGGTTAAGTATGCAGGTCACAGCGGAGCTGAACCGGATTGCATCATGCCAGAATTTTGTAAATTTATCCCATACTACTTCAAAACATCGCAACAAAAGTTTTCTTCTCTAGATTTTTACACGACTTTCACTTCTGTGAATAGCAAAATGGCCTTTTGATACATTATATGGTCAGTCATTTAAAATTCCCAAGTGCGAAATTCCAATGACCTAATTGCAACTAAAGAGAAACTGCGATGAAAAATCAAAATATAACTATGTTCTCAAGTCCCTTGGGTTTCTAAGTGAATGAAGCAAGTTAATACTGACTGCAACTGCCATTTCCTTTCCAGAACCCTGACAGTTTTTGGGCATAGCATTCTCGAGAATCTTGACCATAATTTCAGTTGTGGACCACTCGGGTTTTGAAATGATCCTCTCCTCACCCTTCGACATTTGTATTTTCTGAATTCGACACACACCTCCGGCCAGAATCACCCGGAAAATCACTACTGAGTTGAAATTTGATCTAGTAAACAACAGAAAACTTCGGGTTTTCATGTGGATTGTGGGATGCGGCACAGTCTGACGAAAAATCATCCTCCCTTTTACAGCTGCGCATCACGAACCTTGGCAGACGTCATTTACTATTGAAGTACTCCAACGACTGGAGACCAAACTGCGTTTTTCGTTATGCGAGAAGGTCTATTCGCTCTTCATTTTCCTTGTCTTGAGACCGCTTTGTCAGGCGCTAATGACTCTCACGGCATGCTTTGCTGTTTGACTGCGAGAGCCAACTGCCTTCTTAACCACCCCTGGCACTGTGGCCAGTGTGTCCACATTCTGTGCTTTGGATGATGGCATGTAAGTTCACTATTTCGAACACCGATTAAATCGTTCGGTGGAGTATGACATGCTCTTCAATGAAATATCATAGAATGCGCCAACAAGTTGCAAGTCGCCTTCATCTTTTGGAAATCCTGTCCTAATGTTCGTGGCGAATTTCGGGCAATTTTTCCAGGTAAAAAGACAACTTTGTCTATTTGCAATAGCGGAAAAATTAAAATCAGCTGAATGTTGGTGTTTTCTAAAGGCATCGGATTAGGAATATGGTGCTGCTCGAGTTAGAGACAATACAACTTTTGTGGTTTACAAAGTTCAGTCAGGTGAATTCTTTTCCCATAATGATGGCTGAAATGCCGAGTCACGTGATTTGGTAAAGTTTACTAAAACCACCAGAAAATTTCACCACACTGATCATAAGAATCTTTCGTGGAAGGAGACAAATAGTGTTATTTAACCACAAAAGCTATGTTCAAACTGCACAGCCCTATTATATTCGATGTGGATAGGGGGGAGATTGGCACGACACTGGTATTTCCTGCACCTGCCCCAACGTTATTTCGGAATTATGTCAAAATTACTCTGAACAGTGTCAAGTTATTTAGTGTTGCCATTCGACTGTTTTATTCAAACCGCGTTCTGGCAGATCGGAAGCAAGCATCTTCTTACGGGTGCACGATGGCATATGCACAGTGAATGCTGCATGGATTATCGGTTTATTACGATCTACAACCTGCATTGGGGTGTGGCCGTACTCATTCCCATGACTTTTTGTTGTAAATACGAATACTTTTGACTTAAATCCGAAATAATCGTTGAAATAGTGCAAAATTCACCGGAGCAAACCGCGATACCAGTGATGAGTATGCATAAAATTAGTAAACTCTGAGAAGCATCCATTGTTAGTAATACTAGATCAAACAGTTCTCTTCACGTGGTGTCAGTGCTCAACTTACTAACAAGGATTCATAAAAACACTACACAGCAGTTGCATTTTTACTAGAAATCATCAACTGTAGGCATCCATCGAGAGGGGACTGGGACGAGAACCCGATGCAAAGGATTCTGAATCCAACGCTTTAGTCATTGCGCCATCGGTGAGGTCCTCAACGGTTTGTTGAAATTTATCTCAAGATATAGTACATATTAGTTACTGATTTGTACGAACATGGTCAGCTGACCAGCAGCGGTAGACTACCGCCGATATATGACTACTTTGCAGGTAGCCTGAGTGTGGCGAACTCTTCGAGTTTTGTTGAAAATGCAGCCTCGTGATTTATGAAGTGAGCTCTTTCTCGTACGCATCATCAGTCATCATTTGCATGTTCCTAACAAATCCAGTAGGGTTCATACCCAACAACAAATGTCTAGTCAAGGCATAAACTTCTGGCGGGCACCGTGATTGTTGATGCACGTTCCCTGAGATCGGCCGGTCTGATCCCACAATTCGGATCTCGCTGTTAGGTGCACGTAAGAAATGATACGCGATATAGCATGCTTATATGGCCTAAAAATAAGCCGAACTCTGTAGGTAAATGACAATTACGATCAGCAAAGAGCTAGCTGAATCACAAGTCATAAGGCTTCCGCTGAATCCTAGCTGACAGTAGTTCACATAACAAAACGTATCTTAATGCCACATTGCTAAGACAATTCAGTGTGTGCTGAGAATTTTTCTCACACAAATGCAGTTTATATGGTCCGTTTTCGTGAATCGGTTTTTCAAACTGTACGTTTTCATGTGAATCAGTTTTCGGTTTTGTTATTTTTAGTGGAAGCACACGATTTGGACTTGGGGATTAATTTTCAAACTGATACAACCTCCGTCAATACCGAATGATGATAGCACGAGGTGAAAATTCACAGGTTAGCAAATGCATTAGGTTACGTGATTTGTTTTAGCATGACAGCTGGATTTATACTTTCTTCTACTAACCATTTTTATCCCAGATGACACGTGTGATCACCCGGGGTGAGAAACAAGCCTGACCTCAATAAGTGGGTCTATTTCTCGTACTTCTGTTTGATGTTTTTGAAGAGCCAGTTGCATTAGAAATATGTTTACGTTATTACATTTGGTTACTTTCAGATATTTTTCCAGCGTCCACTAAGAATTTAGCTGCCAACTTGTGTTGAATGTACGTGCACGTCACGTGATACCGCCCGTTACAACCTCACAGTGGCGTGTGTTCACAAACAGCCAAACAAGATCGCAATTTCACGAACGAGAGTTAAAAACATCCTAAGTGTCACTGACTCGAAGATATTGCTTCTCGGGGTTCACCGTAACTTATTTGTAAACATATGATTCGTAAATAGCCCAAATGTGCTTTCTTCTTGATGTGTTCTGCTCCCCGGTTTTGTTGCGTAGCTCGGATCAGAATCATAGTCGTAGATACCAGTAGTCTCTATCCGTGATCTCCTGATAACGAGCTGACTTGTGTTACTCGTTCATAGACTAATAATGCACGACTCCAAATTATGTCACGCACATCAGCCGTAGTCACGTCATGTTGCCAAAGGGGCTCGTCGAAAACTAGTAACTGTAGCTAGCTAGTAAAAATCGAATTGATCCTGAACGATTGTACCAACAACTAGCCGCGTAAACAGTTCGAGCCCCATTCGAGATTCGGACCCATTTGGGTTACAAAAGTATACGCAGAAAACCTCGGGCCAAGTTTATCGGAAATACCCGGTGGTTCCCTTCCATGCAATATTAAATTTGGTATAAAATCTGCCTGTCGTTATCGTTTGTACGCCTAAATTTGTTTATTTACCAAATCAGTATCTTCTTCTGCATCAGCAAACATTTCTCGTATAAATACTTCTCAAAAGAGATGTTTCATATCCCATACAAACTGACTTCACTCGGCTGTTCGTTTGATGATGATTCCGTTGGCGCAGCTAAACCAGGATGCACCCCCCCTTCTAATTTTAATGAACAAAAAACTAATCTGTACAAATAACTTCACAGAACACACTGACGATAACACTGGGGGAAGAGCAAGCTCGTTTTCAGTCATTCATAATCTCGCCACAACATCACACTAAATATGACTAATATCAACGGGAATGAGGAAAAAGGTTGGTTGAATAAAACTGAGGAATTAAGAGTGGAAAAAGAAGGAAAGAGAAGGTTTAACACGTAATCTAAATTTAACTATGGACCGTGAAATGGAGAGTACTAAACAAATTGTCCTCTCTCAATTAAATGGTCAAGCAGATAAGGTGGTTGTGTGTGGACTGAAAGTCGAGTTCGAGTCCTCGTACGAATGGTTCCTCTTGAAATGATATGGACAGTTTTCTCGTTGAATAAAACCATGAAAAATCAGAAAATAATAGGGAGTAGGCCAAAGGAGCTTTATCACCGCCATGAGCCGTTCCTCATTACGTATGAGAGGATCGAACAAACGAAAGCCAACGGCTTCAGCATTTGCGAGAACAATCAGGTTAATAACACCAATTAATCTAGTCCATTGGTAGATCTGGATTATTTATCCATCATTCCATTAATTTCCTTATTGACACTTTTGATGCAATCACTTCGGTCAACAATTTGACTTCGATACGAGCGAAAACAATGATTATTTATTTCGGTCAGGAGGCTCGGTAACACGAGCAAAACAACCGCCAACAGCAAAATGGCATTTTCGTAATCATGACAATCACAATAGGTGCAATTGTTTTGGTTTTTCGAGGTTCAGGCCAAGACAAACTAATGTCTACCAACGGAACGGAGATGATGTTCTGAGATTTGCATAATGGTTGAATAAACGTCAGAAATTTGCTCGTCCTTATCTCCTCCGACTCATCGATTTTGTTAAATTGATTCTTTTGAGAGTTCCCACGTCTGTTCCCATGACCGAAGGTGAGAAATCGGAAGGCAATAACGGTGGTTGAACCTTCGTTGTCAAGTTTAGAGGACGGACGAATAAGAGGTGTTAAATTACAGTTAGTTGGATCAGTAGGC
>LUCM01003070.1:34620-47237 GCA_008360955.1 Fasciolopsis buskii | reverse complement strand
TATATTTAGTGGTAACCTGCTCCATAGGTTGTTGTCAGTCGCTCGGAAAAATTCGGTTCTCGAGGATGCTTTTGTGTGAGAGGCAGGTAGAGAAATGTCCCTGTTTTTGAATGGAGGCTCTCCGCTCATTTGGAATTAATCCTGTCCCGCTGGTGCCTTCGGAAACTTTAGTTCCTGTTTCTTCTTTGATATGAAAAGCTTCAGGGTTTTAACAGTTATTGGCGCTTGCAATACTTTGGGCAAAACTGATATTAGTCGGACTTTATTTGACCACTTTCCCTATCCACCCCATCACAAAGTAAACGACCTCACTTCTCGTCACCTCATGAAATCCCGAGCTCAAGCTGGTAATATGCATTGGCATTCTACAGCCAGAAATGATAATCCTAGCTGTTGTCCAAGTAGCTAGTTCTACGAACTTTCCTGCTCAGAGGCGCCTCTAAACCCATCAGCATCGCAGGGCGGGACTGTCAATCTCAGAGGACAGAGTAGTTCAAACTCATTAAACAAACTGGTCTGGAAGGCGAACAGACATAATCAGAATGATTTTGTCTCTATGCCATCCGTGAAGTCATCCAAGTCTGCACAATACCAATGACGTCCTCAATACAGTCAATCTCAGGCCTCGTCTCTACCACTCCCATAATCCCAAGCGAAAGCCTCCAATACTGTTTTGCCAATCGCTGACCTGTACTACTGCATCGGAGTTATAATTCATCCCATGAATAGTGATCTCCCCCTTAAAAGACCTGAAGTCTCAGGGCAATGTTTCTTGCGCACCGTCTGTTTTCCTCACTTCCCCAATTTCTGTTGACGACTTTAATTACCAGCATACATGAACAACTATCTACCCAAGCCTTCTTAGTCAGAAAACAGCCCCCGTACATTTCTTACTTAAGGAACTCCCGGAAAACCTCAATCACTGGGTCTTTTCAGTCTACTGCAAATCTTATTTAATCCACCCCCCCAGTGCCGAATACCCATATGACAATCAACCTGCTGCCAGCTGGGACTGGCAAAGTCCATATATTAAGGGCCGGGGTGGAAGTGACCAAGAATTCTGCTTTTTTGTCGGTATGCCTTCTTGCTCCGCCCCTTTGGCCGGATTACAGCCATCGCCCACTAGCCTCCAGGCATTTTCCGCTCACCATTGTGTCATCAGCTCCCATTTGTCACTCTAATCAAATGCCCCACCTCCTATCACCGTCCTCCAAGTTTATTTCCTTTCTATAGTGGTCATCCGTCTGAAAATGACCCTGTTTTCTTGAGAGGTTTCCTCCCGCAACCACAGATTCTGAGGACCGTGAGCACGTCAATCTATCCTCTGGTTCAGCCACACTATTTGACAAAACTATTGATCATTTGAGATTTTATTGCCACAGTTTGATGCCAACTCAGCGCAACTGGCGGGTATTTTCACCGCCATCGGAAAATGTTGACACTTCCTCCTCCAGCCGACCATTCCTGAGAAATGTTTGTGTACCCCTTTGGACGCTCGTCCTCCGACGGAATCTAGCACAGCTGCTGGTTGTATGAGATCCTGAAGCGCCCAAATAGGAACGGACTCCTTTCTTATCACTGATGCTATGTCGTTAGCAAGAAGGATTCGTTTTGTAGGGCCCCTAGCAATTTTCCCTCGCTCCGACCTACTTTCAGTAACCAAAACTTGGCTGTCAAAATCCTCTCCCGTTCATCACCCCTCCGTTGTGGGATACAAAAATTTTCCAAAACTACTGCTCGAGATTTCGTGGAGGATTCCACACGTTCATAGAACAACCAATTTCATTTCACAAACAATCATTCCCAGTGTGCAACGGTTATGAATTTTTGGTCACCGCCTATACTGGAATTTCAGGAAATTCCTTTTGCTTGCATTTACCGGTCCCTAGAGGCAACTTATCATATATGGATTTCATCACCGACTCGTTTCGTTTTGCACAAAAAAGCTTGGAGAATGTCAAGCCTATGGCTTGTGACCTCAATTCATCTCACGTGCACGCCCCGATGAAGAGTCATAGCTTGTTAGGAAAACCATGTTGGGAAAAAAAGTCTCGATCCATGAAACTGCAGCGATACCAATGCAGCAAGCACTGATGTCTTAGTGAAAATCAAGGAGAGCGACAACACATTCATATCATTGAGCTGTCCCAAAACCCTTACCAAGTAACGACGCTTCTAATCCAACAATATCGTTGCCTAAATTCAGCGCCAATCCTAAACAAAAATTGGGTTCTAAACTAAAACAAAGGTTTATATATCCCAACTCCCAAATGGCACCTGACCCTAGATGTAACAACTTTTCCTTCTGCCTCCATAACCTCATCTTGTCTGCAGTCAACACTACAGGCCCAGATACTATCTGCTTATTACCGTGGAGAGTAAAATAATTACATTTTACAAAAGATTTCACTTGAATAGACACTTTTCTTCTACCCTATGCACTCATCGGCTAAACGGATCATCATTCGTGCCAAGGAAAATTACTTAACATATCAAGGAACATGCCCTCCAGCAAATAATTAAACATAGCAGCATGGCCAAATTGACGTCGAAGAGATCCTCGTGCCACCCTCAGCATTCATAAATATCTGTGGCCTCCGGGTTTCAACGTTACGAAGATTTAGTGGCAAAAGAGTCCGAAACCCAAAATTGGATGCCTAGTTTTCAGAACTTCGATGGCTTTTGGAATTCCTTGGAATTATTAGCTGGAGACAATCCCGAGACAATCTCTCCCGAGAACCGGATCTACTTGTACTTGTCGATAATCGACTGGCGGCAGTGAGCGGATTTCCAATGACCCATCTCACGTAGGTCTGTGATAACCGTGGGACATGTAGCGTCTCAATGGTACTTTGCTGTGTTCATATTCCCGTTTATCTTCCGGGGTTTTTAATTAGTTTTTCTGCATGCTCTTCAAAGTTTTCAGTGACAGATTTGTGCATGATCCTACTCAAAGTGTTATGGTCTTTTGCTAAAGCAAAACTGCCTAAGATCCAACCCGATCTTCTGGACGGTGTTCACAAGTTTTTCTGTAAGAAGCCCGTGGTTAATCAAAACGAAATAAGAATAGTCACTTATATCAGTCACTAAGAGTTCCCCCCAAAATAATAATTGAGCGTTCAGTTGTCTGAACGCGCTCTAGATGGACTCACCAGACACAAGGTTGTGTTTTGCGACAAATAAACTATGGTCGATAATATACAAAAGATTTATCCTTCGACGGAGTGGGACTGTGAAAGCCCTAGTTGTCTTTGGATTTTCATGTATTGGTTCAACTAGCAGTGAGTAGACCACAGCTAAGGTGGACAGGGAGAATACTGCAAACTTTTACCGTAAAAAGAAGAGTAAATTAGCGATTACTTTCAGCAAATAGTAGCACTCAGATTTGAGAAACGATAAGGAACTAATAAGCGACAGTTACAAATGAGCTGGTTTGGAGCATTGCAGTCTCCTAATCTAGGATGGATAATCAGTGATTGAACCGATACAACTGAACAATGAACAAACATCGAAACTAATATAAGATGAGATAATGTACATTTCTCGATTTGCGAGATGCATGCGCAAGGCAAGATCATTTTTTTACATAGATGATGCACAGGAAATACGGACAATGTAAATCGAAGTGACAGGGGGTGAAAGCGACCTCTAGTAATTTGGGAGGTTTGTTTGTTTTTGCATATTTCTCGACATACGAGAGTCATGCGCAAGATAAAATCAAAATCAGGCCAGGAAGGCACAGTGAAGACATGGAAAACGGAAACCAAACATACAATGCTTACAGGATCATAACAAGCAATGTGGTTTTCCGAGCAGGGGGCTTTAATTCAAAGCTAGGTAATGGTTTACAAAGATTTTTCGGTGGCTGCATTCCAGTCCTGCACTGCGAGTTATATTGTTTGAATGCAACAAAGGTGCGTATCACGGGCGCAAAATATGGCTGGGGGGCAATGGCTGTCGCCGCCTGTTGACCGGGGTACTCGATAATCAGGAGAGTTATATATTGGAGATGAGGATCAGTATGGATGCGATAACGGAATGGAGATGAGCGAAAGCCAGACTGGATATTAAAAAGGCAGTATAAAACTCGAAAATCACGCAGGCACAGTCCATTAAGCAAGGAAAGCGGCGACAACGGATGGGAATTGTGCGATCGCAATGCTAATACATCAGGTTTGCTTTGGGCAAATTTGAGTTCATAAAGTTCAGTTTGGTAAAGAAATGAAGGTAGCGTTGTAAATGAAGGAGAACCTGAATCAAATGAGGTGACGTCTCGTGGACTCGTGTGGAGAACTGTTACCAGGAGCATTGGTCTATTGCCGAATTTCGCAGATCAGAATAGAGGTTAATGAAAAACAACGGTCTCCAACTGTTTTCGGATGTCAATATGCATTGTAAACTTCAGTTTTATCAGATGCCAATAAAAATGCTTTCCATTCGTGAGTCCGTTTTGTATGGATTTGACAGAAGAATTTTGGGAAGGAGCAAGGGGAATCCAGTACAAAGTGGTGCACGTGAACTTATGAGCTACAGTGCTGTTTGCCACAACGGTGCTAATGGGTGGGGCTGACCGAGTGCTGGCCACCCAACCTGAAAACACCGTTTGAGGGTGAACGCAGGAGGTGTAATCCGCCAACCTAGTTGCACCAGCACACCGCTGCAGCCGAGCTGCCCGCCCGATGTGCGCCGGCCAAAGCGGTGGATATGACCGCGCCCCGCACTACTGTGGTAACGCCGGTGCACTCGTGGTGTGGTGAAAGAAATTTGAGCATGGTATGGTAAGGGATACATCGTCTTTCCAGGATCGGATAATCGCGAAAGCATTGGGGAATCGTTTCTATCCAAACAGGACTATAAGGCCTGGAAGAGAGAAAAAAGGCGGACGGCAGTCTGGCCTAACTGGCATCGAAAAACACAAAAATGGAATACCCGAATCGATAAAATGCTATGGCGCAGCCGACAATGTTCGGGATCTACGGGATCGCACTTGCACCAACGGACTACCCCAAGACTTCAATTACCAAGTAGGTGGAGCCTTCAAAACTGCGTGATCCTCGCTTTTATACAGAAGTAAATGGCTCTTCGGTCCTTTGCGGGCAAGCTCTTTGGGATTTTATCCCTAACCTGCCAAGTTCAGCCTCTCAATGCACTACGTAAAGAACAAAAATTCTTCTGAAGTGCCGCCCCAGTCTTGTCCTTCCTAAACCCTTTGAATGTTTTGTTTTTTAAAAAGTTACCCTAGCTTTGGGCTTTTAAACTACTCATGCCAGGGTAGTATGGTTTTTGTATTTGTATGCTCGCTGAAGGGAGGAGGCTAAAGATTTCAAATGCAGTAATTGCGAGAAGAAAGGAGAGATCATGTCCGCAAAACACTTGGCTTTGAAATCTGGATTCTGAGTAGAATCGTACCATCTAAGAACAGGCAAAATGCTTAGGGCTGAAAATCGAACACTACACTCCTTGCATCAAAAATGGTTAGTTCAGGAACTATTTCTGGGGGGCAAACAATTTGCAAACAGGAGTTATTAAGCAGATGCATTTTTTCTATATGGGATACCCAAAGACTTGGTTTTGCTCATGTACTTGGGTCAAAATCCCAAGAATGAAGCTTCCAAATGCCCAGAATATGAGCAAAATCACTTGGACTTGGAACGAAAGTAATTTGGCGGGTCACAAACTTGGTTTCTGGTCATCGTGGCATTTTAGACGTCAAATCTGTTGGTCCGTCTAATTCCGCAATACGTGCCAGTTCTGATCAAGTAATTGTATTGGTCGCAGTTATGTAGGCTGTTATTAGCTAAATTGGAGCTGGGAGCAGAGTTGACTGAAACGCAAGCCAGTTTTTCAGAAAGTTGAAGCGGTGGACCAGAAAATTAGTTGAATTTTGGGGGATCAAGCTCATGGAATGTCACGGAAATTTAATTTCATGGTATTCGTAAGCATCGCTTCAGGATCACCATCCGACCTAGCACGAACCGAACTGGTGACCTATGATGGGAGATTGAGAATTTACGGTCAATTCATTGGCACCACGTCAACTTCTTTGGGTCCACATCAAACGATCAAGTATATCGCTTCACTCAACTGACCCGAATAACTCAGGCCAATCTATCTCTGCCCCTTACAATTTGACATGAACTACTGTTGGAAGTGTGCACCAAAGATTAGATGAAATCTGTCAGTCCCTCATAATCTGTTCTCCCTGCTGATTTTCCCGCCTCCCGTGCACAGAGCCACTGGAGGCCCGATTATAGCTCGGTCATATTTGGTCAGGGTGATGATACGACAGCTGCATGTTTTTGTAGAAAAAAGATGCTCGACCTTCTCCGCATCACTAAAATTTCCACAGCGGTTAGTCCTGATAATCTGTCCCCACCTCTTTTAGGGCGTGGTGCCGTGGCTCTGAATGATGCATTTACTTCAAAAATTGACTCACAGTAAATCTCTTCTTCCATCTCTGACTGTTGGAGACCCGTCATTATTATTCCCATCTCGCAATGTAACAGTTCTACGGCTTTAGCAAAAGGTTTTCGCCCATCACCTTAATGTCTTCCGCTCTTAAACCGACGGAGCATGCTGCACTTAAGCGTCTGCGCAATTAAATGTCTTCTCCTGGCAACCCTTCTCAGTTTGCTTATAAATCTAACAGGTTCAACATGAACGTTGTCTCCTCATTCATCCACTACATTTGTAAGTTGTCCAGCGCATCGATGAAATAGGCGCTTTGTGTCTTCTTATAATATTCGTCCGTATTTGACTCAGTCCCACAGAATCTTCTAATCCAAAAACTGCAAACATGATTTTCCCAGAAATCGCTGCCTGACTACTTTAAAAGTCACCCATATTGCAGGTTTTTTGACAAATTTATTGGTAAATTCAGAAATTGACGATTATAGCTGCCCCAAGAGGCGAGCGCTCAGGAACATCTAATACCACGGCATTTGTGCCTGCTTGTAAGACCCACGTTAGAACCCTTCGGGACTTTAACATTATTGATACTTCCTATGTGATTATTCGGCTGTAGTCGTTGTTAAAATTATTCAGCTTTCATTTTTCAAATATCTAGTAAATGTAACATCTCCTGTCTAGTTTCGAGAATAATACAATTCATTCCAGCTATACCCACATTGGCCTGGCCAATTTAAGCTTAATTTGTTCCCTCAACAAAATAACCAATAGCTAAGCAGCCATTTCCTGTGAAATAAATTTCTGTGATATATGATCCTTTCGTTCAGAAATAGGGACTTTTCTCTACCTGCCTCTCACACAAAAGCATCCTCGAGAACCGAATTTTTCCGAGCGACTGACAACAACCTATGGAGCAGGTTACCACTAAATATATGTTCTTCCTGCTCTTCGGTCAAATTCCAAAGGGAGATAAATTTCCCACAGGCCATATGGCCATTAAGTTGGCCAAAACCTCCGCTGCCCGCATATGCGGAATACCAAGTTGGTCCTCACTTCTGAAGTGTATGTCCAATGTTTTGGGTGCATCTCACCATCCGCTAAAGTTTATAGACCTCAATCCTCTGACTAATAAGTTCAAACATTTTGTCAGGCTAGTTTGAATTCATGAATGTCCCTTGAATTATTGCCCGCTTACGCCAACAAATTAGTACACGAAGCCGACTGCGCGCATTTTCATCGATGTTGTATGATTTGGACCACTTTTATTGGCCCTAACATTACATCCTAAAACCAGGCGGCTTTCTCCTGCAACACTGCATTACAGAAACACGGATGATCGAGAAACATGCAGCTCATGTTCAGCAACTGGTGAAGGGGCAACTCCCTGCAATCAAGTGACCCAAGAACACCTCTGACTGAACCTGACATGGAAATCCACGTCTGAATTCTTTTTTAGGACTGCAATGATACTGCTACTGAAAACGCACGACCTGGCCAAAGCTTATATACTCTGTTTTGTCTATCACAACCTTGAATAATCCCGCAATTTATCTGCGTATCTCCACTGTACTTTCATTGCAGCACTTCTGGCGCTGACAATGGTCAGATACGCCTATCTGGCCGGCGCCATTATGGCGAACCTCTCAGCCTCAAGAATGTGCGACGCAACTAAGATGGAGATCACACATGCGTTCACCTTTCAGTGAAGGTTTTCAGGTTACTGTCCGGCACTCGGTGGAGTCACCAACTATCGCTGCCCTGGTTAGCACCCCTCCCCTCAAACTCCTCCCAAAGCTGCTCTTATCCCGTCTCGAAAATCGACCTAGCACGAGAAAACTTTATTGATATTTTCAGTCTTCGGCCATTCGACATACGCGGCGGCATTTCCCTTTCTTCTTATGTATATGTCTAACTTCTGTCCTGAGCCCACTTGGTCAGACATTACTTATTGTGCACCGAAAATTACCCCGAATAAGTCCTATTACACCTGAGTGGACGTAAGCTTCTCCTTCCAGTTATCTTTCGTTGCTGCTAATAGCCGAAATGTACGTATTCAAACTCACTTGAAGCAAACCTCAGTTGCACTGAATACCTCCAAACAATCACAAGCCCGTTCCACTCTCGGCATTTCTACACGTCACATCCAAGTAACCATCCAGTATATCACACTCACTGTATCCTCAATCTCTGAATGCTTTTTCAATAAATTACTCGTCACATAACAAAGGCGCTGTCCTCAAGTTTCCTACCCCATCGATTTTGTTCTTTATTTTGCCTAACGTGTTTGCTAGGTCATATCCACCTCATAGTTTTTCATCACTGGTCGGCAACAAAAAGTGAAGAATTCTTTTTTCATTGCTGGCCAGCCATTTCTGCACGCGATGTGCATTTACTGTGCCAACCACAGGACAGTACGCTTCCATGGGGGTTCATACACCTCATAATCTGCATTAGAAAACAAAAAAGGAGAACCAGTGTGAGTAGGCTTATTAATAAGCATCAGCATATATACAATCTAACGAACTTCAGTCAGAAGTTATGACGGCGGTTCAGAGCTTCCACGCCGAAACCGGATAGCCCTATACGTAGTAAAACCGGGGACAATGGCTTCTAAGCAGGTGTCAGCATGGTCGCTGGCTAGGTAAGAAAGACGTGTCCACTTGAGCTAAAGCTCTGTAAGTGAGAACGTTGATAAGGCAAAATAATAGAAGGTACAACATGGGCCTACAAGTCGCCAGGGATCCAACTTTCCCGCTTATCTTCAGTAACACAAAATTTTTCGGGTAGATGTTTCCCTAATACTTATATTAGTATTTATTCTACCTATTATCTCCATTCAATTATGTCGTAAGTCCATTTTTCTTTGTCACTTTTTTCACCCCGCGTCATGTTTATACAGCATGCGCATGTCACTGGGCAACGCGGGACATAGTCCGTTTTGCCATTCTTTTCATTGTCAGTCCAGTTGGCGGCTGAAACCAGGGAAATAGGAATATTTACTCAAGGAAGTACAGGGCTAAGGTTTTGGTCGTTGGAGTTTCGCATTGAGCACAACCTCTGATTTAATGGAGGATTGGTGGCTTACCTACTAGAGAGAATGGGATGCTGGTTTGAAGAGACGAAACCATTAAGGTCTACCGTGGGTCAAGCTAGGTTTTCGGGATGAGTGCTCTATAAGCGTTCCTTTCTATTGGGGAAGTTGTTCCAGCAGGGAAATGTTCTGAGTGCTGAGGAATTAGCTCAAATTGAAGGTCACTCTCGTAAGAATTCCGAAGGGAGTATGGTATACCCAAGATGAAAATTCACCTATAGATACCGACGAAATATCGTGGAGTGGCAGGAACGCGCAATATCCTTAGTGGATTTGGACATAATCCATGTAAGGTTTAAGGTGTGCTGGTTTTGCTAAGGCCGGAGTAGGATCACGGCAAAGTAAACATCTCCGGAGGAAGCGTGTGAGTGTAACACTACAAATGATCTCCGATCTTAGATCAAATGCAAGCGTTCTTGCGTCGCCAGACTTGATGCGACATATCATAGAACAAACGGCTACGCGTTCAAGCGAGTGTAAACATTTGAACAGGCATTGCTTTTCAGACTAAAAGAAATGTGTGCGGATGGTGAGATGGAGGGGACAAAATGGGAATAAGTAAAACGGTAGAACCGTGTCCCACGGTATGTCGGGACTGCGAGATAGAAGAGCGGTGAGAACTATGAAAATCGGACGCGAGAGAGCTGAACTTAGACAACCAGGTAAAGTTCCGATGCTAATTCGTGCAGCAGTTTCTTTTGTCATTATCTAAATTTGCCTGGGAACTTGGATTCGTCAATTTTCAAGGGTTGGGTGTGGAGTATAAACATAATTAGTCTTATAGAATCATGCATCTTCTCTGTTTTTTGCTTCTCATCGTCTTCGGCTTTTGAATGTTGGCTAGTTTGTATTGTTGTACCTCTCTTGCTGCTTTTTCAAAAGCCAGATCCATGTTGTACCATATTTTGGCCAAAGTGTTGTCAAAAGCAATCCACTGCTGGCGGGTGAACTCCATGCCAGCACGGACTTTGTTTTTTGTTCCATTGTCCTTTAAATCGTTTTAGTTCGCCATGGGTACAGAATCCATTTTCTTGGCATGCAACACTGGTTCCCGTAAGGGGGATAAAACTTGTAGTCCCCCCTAATCGTTGATAGCGCAAACCGACAGGGGAAAATGAACTTTGCTACTCCGCGGCGCAGCCTGCTAGCTCATACCAGGAAGGTCAAGAACAGAGGATCCGGGAACGCACGCAGGCAATCGAAAATAAAGAGTTCATCAAGGCAACTGACCGAATAGGTTTTCTCCTGAACGACCCGTGTTCTCAACTCGAGCTAGTAGTGAGTATCTTTGCCTCCCTTTTTACTTGAACCATGGCTGCCATACTCTATGGGTAGGCCGGCCAGGAAGGCATTGCTGGCTAAAGTTCAGTGCGGAACCTTGGACAAAATGCAAATTGTGGGAGACATACCTGCCCCAAAGGCAAAGTGGTGGAAGAGATTCGGTGTTACGCGTGTAGAAAATAGCTCCATTGTGCATGTGGAGGTGTTAGGAAGGATAGTTACGAACTCTACTCTCAATACGATAAGCTGCTCTGGGTTTGCCCAACCTGCAAAAAGCTCATACGGAGTGACATCCCGGGGCAACCCCAGTTATGCCAACGGCTAACTTTGCCGAAGGTTGGTGCCAGGGGTGTTAAGCAAAGCGACATTGATAGAAGTGGTTTATTGGAGGCCGCAGAGTGCAAGGAGAGCCAGGAGGAAGGGGATCTAATACAGGCACCGGCAATAGTGAAAGAGGTTACTAGCGGAGACTCTGCTGACTGGATAGTGCCGGATGTTTTAAAACATTACGGAGAATGTGCGCGTGGCTGGCGGTAAAACAGATGTAATGTCTCAGGGGAGACCGGAGGCAGGGGGTGGGTCAAGCCAGACGGAGACCATTGGATAAAAAATGAGCCCATGTAAAAGGGGCGCAGGCTCATGATTATAAGAACCCAAGAAGCGGCAAATGTCATTGACCCGGCCAAAAGATACTCGGAAATATGTGCAAAGCTGAAGGATATAGAGCAAGCACTGCACCGGATGAGAGGTAGCTTAATAGCGTACAAAAGTCCAGTGACATTGCATTGGGTAGAAATTGAAGTCTCGTTATCCACGGGATCCCAGAGACCTTATTGACGGGGAGAATGCGGGGAAAGGGGCGGGAGGTAACATGTAGCAAATCTGCTCCGAAAGGTGGAAATACCGGAACATGTTGCTATCAGGGATACTTCGCCTGGGAAGATGGCAGGGAGTCAGTGACTCTGGAGGCCAAGTCCTACGACCAACGCTGGCATAATTTCTCAAACCACGTTATAGGGCTAAGTTGCTGTCATCAGCCGATAGAATCAGGACGATCATCAGAGGGTTGATTATCTTGGTGCCGGATGATACTTCCGAAAGCACGATCAAGGCCGAGGATGCAAAGAGGCGCCCGCTAGGATTCAATGGCTCGCGGCTGCAAGCCTCCAAACTGAGAATCCAAAACGTGGGTTAAGGAGGGCAGCTGAGTGCCACGCAGTGCAGCAGTGCTGGAGGTGAACGTAGTGGGCGGGCGCACGTTGGGCCACTAAATCCGGACTTGACAACCGTGAGTGACATACGCCGGAAGAGCCAAAATAAGGGGGCTGGAAGCGCGGGGATGAGGGTAGGGGTCTCGATTTTCATGCAAAAATCAGACAGGAGCCTCGGGAGTAGGGCCCGAGCATGAGAAACTCCCGTCTGTTCAGCGACGGGATGGACGGAGGGCGGGATTTTAAACGGTGGCCAACACAAAGACCGCAAGTGTGGGTAATAAGTGGCCGGAGGTGCAATTCAGGGCTTTGGATGCAGATGTCGTGGCTGCCACTGAGACTGGGTTTCGTCCGGGGGAAGGTGACAATAATTAAATGGTGTGGGATTATTCATTCTAGAGAATGAGGAAATAAGGTGGGAGAAAAGGTGGTGGTTAAAAAGGACGAGGCGCAGGCGGGCCACAAGCTGCGAACCTGAAATAAACAGGCTCTGGAAATCAGCACTGCAACTGGATGCTCGAGGGTCTCACTTGTGGGCGTGCACCGTAGCCTGGGGTCGAAGCAACTGTGGGACGGGAAACTGTTTCTCGTTCTCAGTGCGGTTACAATTACTGCGGGGTCTGCAG
>LUCM01003070.1:0-34082 GCA_008360955.1 Fasciolopsis buskii | reverse complement strand
TCCAACGACAGTGCCGAATCGCCTACGAGGAGCAAGTCTCTGGGGCTACTCAAAGAAACCTCAAAGTCTGTTACAATTACGTGCAGTCTACGGCTGCTTTGCGAAAGGCCGTGGGTGGAGTAAAGAGCCACAATGGGATTAGACCGATCGACAGTCAGGAGAAAGCCGACTGTCTGTTGAAATTTTTCTAGGCAGTATAGAGGCGGAATTAAGAACACAGGGACAAACACTAGGTCCCGTCACCTTTTTGGTGAAGATGCCGGACGGAGCGATCACGGAGGAAGAATCGGGACAGTCATAAAAAATGGACACATGGGAAGCAGCGGGGCCTGATGGGATCCACCCAGTGACGGTAAAGCCACTGGCGGAGTTCCTAGTGAAACCTTGTACCCAGTTCTTCAATGCGTCACTGGACGAAGGGTGGCTTTCCGCGGACTGGTTGACGTCAATCTTCATACCGGTGGGCAAAGGCGGGGACAGAGACAACTGTAGCAGCTGTAGACCGGTGAGCCTGATATCCATCCTGCTAGAAACTTTCGAAAAAGCCCTTGCGATAGGAAGGTCAATCACCTAGAGGCTGAAAAGTTAATGACAACAGAGCAGTGCGGATTTTAGCACGAACGTTCTTTTCTGACCAACTTCATAAGCTTCCTGGACAAAGCAACAGGTAGAATTGACAGGGGCGAAAGAGAAAAAGACGGCTATCTGGACTGTCTAAAGGCCCTTGACTCCGTGAACCACAACTTTCTTGACCAGGAAGGTGGAGGCTTTCGGAGTTGATGTCAAATTTAATAACTGGATAGCACGAATTCCGAAGGGCATATCTTTTAGAGTAAAAGTCGAGGGGCGTCTATCAGACAGGGGACCGCTCCACAGCGGGGTGCGTCAGGGGTCTGTCTTAGAGCCACTGCTTTTATATATATCAACGACATAACTAGTGGATTGGAAGATCCGTATCTCGTTTGCTGACGGCATCAAACTATTAGGGGCAGCAAACGGTGAGGTTATCCAGAGGGATCTGGATGAAGTTTACCGATGGTCGGTGAGCTGGGATCTTCCGCTGAACTTGGACAAATTTCAGTGGCTCATGGAAGGAGAAGCAAATTCTCCTCACCAAATGGGTCCACCTGGGCATCAGGCCGCGTTGGAACAGAGTCAGCACGCGCGACACCGCGGAACAGTCATGAGTGTGGACCTCACACCTAGTCTACAACGTCAGAAGGCGGTCAAGATGTCATGGTGTGCTCCACGCCAACCTGAGGGGACCGTAGGATCTAGGCAGCCTAAAGTTCTTCCGCAATTGTTTATGGCACTTGTCCGATTGCACTTGGGACACTGCGTCCAGCCATTGAGACCGTATTTGGTAGGAGATGGCAAAATGCTAGAACAGGTTCAGCGTGTTTTTACACGGTGTTTTTGGCCTTTGGGGCAACTGCGATATAAGCAGAGGGTGAGGGCGCTTGGCCTGTGATTTCTGGAAAGTCGTAGGGAAAGTGGTGACTTAATACAGACCTCCAAGATCATTACGGGTCTGACCGAGATGCGGGGTTACCGTGGATGCTTGTTCCAGATAGGGAAGAATGCTACACTAAGAGGTAACGTGAAACCGATTAGGCGGGAACATGAAACCACCGCGTTCAGGAGCAAACAGTTTGCTGAACGACCGTTGAATGGCTGGAATATGTTATCGAAGGAAGTATTTGAGGTGGTGTCAGTATAGGACTTAAAATGGGGACTGGATAATGCATGGCTAACTGCGTTTGAAGAGAACAGTGTGTAAATTGCAGGGCTGGGAAGGTGGTCGAGAGGAAAGCATCTCATTACTTTTCACCCCTTTAAGTTGATAGAAATGAGAACCTGAGTCGCACACGAGATTCGCACTTTCATCCCAGAAACTGTAGAGGGCTCCCACCCTTTTGTTGGCAAAACGTCGTCTGTCCGAAAGAAGCTCTCGGTGCAAAAACCTGGACGATCAGACATCTCGTCGGTTATTCTAGTAATTTAACTGGAACTGGAACTGGAACTGGAACTGAATGCTTCACCTTTGTGTAAACTGTTGTATCGAATTGCCACAGAGTCCTCTTTTAACTAATTTGAGGCATCGCAAACAGCGTGAATTTATAGAGTGATTTATTCTTCTGTTGTACTCCAGCAGTCGGAGACCGTACGCGGCAAATAAGTCAAGGTCATCTAAAGAGATTCTTAGGGGGTATCTTTGGATTATATCTAGGACTAGAGAGTTTCTTTGGCCGTCAAGCTTTCGGCGATGCGGGAAGGATAGGAGGCAGCTTAGGCATAACCCTAATATCTTGTGGAACTCAGCAGCAGTTGCGCATCCTATCAACATCTATGGCATTTAATGAAGAAATGAGTCCAGTGGTTACTGTACCATTTCTCATTCATTTATATCACTCGTACTTGCCTGTGGATCAAGTATATGAAACGGGGTTGTGTTTCTGGAAACCCCTCGGCGGTACGGGTTTGTTCATTGTGAAAGAAGAAAATAAATCCCCTTATCCGAATCGTCGCATGAAAAGACAAAACTACGTCGATGTGTTAAGTTCCTCGTCACTCCTCTTGGATGGCCACCCTACCTATTTGGACACCTTGAAACTCCTCAGAAACATAGCCCCGGATCCACAAACCAAATTGCGGTTATTAAGTACAGGGTTGCCTACGCACGCCAAAACGGTGGAATACCCTTGCCCAACCATGGAACTTGAAATGCTCACCCTCACTATCAACCTCATTTCTTACTCTTCACCATCGAATCTCCCTATGCAAATATATTTGACTCGTTTAAATCACCGTGTCTCAGACAAATCCAAAGGACTATCTGCAGCAGAAATAGGGTCGACATCCTGAAATTCTTTCTTCACTCTTCACTGATACCCTCTTACCACCTTAAATACTTCGGACCTGCCTCCTTCCCCCCTGCGGAAAATTTTTTAAGTGGAACTTGTTCTTCCCTGTGACGAAGTACATTCATCGTGCCCCATAGTGCTGACCAATTCTTTGGCTAAGACGGCATGACCTCCTAGACTAAGTCATACTTTGTGATTCGGACATCGTGAACTTAGTCAGTTCGTAGTGCTACTTTGCCAACCGTAGCCAGTTCCGTAATTCATATCTACCGTAGTTGTTCTTGCACAAACCCCCCAAATACCGGATAACTTTTTTCTACTTATGTAAGTAGATGATCCACATGCTGGATCAGCCCGGACACCTATTGACACACCTATTAAACCGGACTGCGGACAGTATCAGTCACCATTTTTGGACCGAAATATACGCCTCAGTACTTTTCCATTGTGACCCGCTCGCACGATCGATCGCCCCTTAGTTCACAGCTAGCAGCAATGCCAGATTGCCGCTCATTCCTTTTCTTTTTTTCAGGCCGTTAAAATCTGGTTCATTACATACAGTGTCCTTCCACTCTGGTTACCGCGGCTTTTGCCCACCTCGAATTATCCGCTTTGTGAAACGTTGTGTGAGGCTCGACCTACACAACCTGTATTCGCATTCTTTCATGCATCTTCCGAAAACACTGGCGTTATCACACTAGTGCGGAGCGTGGTCAAATCCGTGGCTTTTTTCCATGCACATCGAGCGGGCAGCTCGGATGCAGCGATGTGCGGGGGCAACTAGTTTGGTGGATTGCACGTCTTGCATTTACCCCTGAAAGGTGTTAACTAAGTTGGGTGACCAGCACTCAGTCAGCCCCACCCACTAGCACTGTTGTGATAACAGCCCCTAAACCCTAATGCTCCACGTGTGCTCTATAGTTCTGGCTGCCTCCTTCTCTCTTCCAAAACATCTCTGATCCAAATAGAACTCACGGGGGAAAATTTTATTGGCATTTGGTGCGTTGTCATGTTGCACAAACCTGAATAATATTCACAAAGACCGCTGGAGACAATCATTCTCCATGAATCTTTATCCCGGCCTGCCAAATTCGAAAGCAAACTGCGGCTTCTGGGTAACACACTTGACAAGAGTCCACCTTATTTGAGCCACGTGTCCATTTCTTTCCCAAATCCATGTTCACCATTGGACCCGTGAAGAATCCAGAAATCAGAAGTAGCCACAAACAAACCTCGTATATTAGATATACGATTAGAAAATTCTTATCCCATGCCACCGTCTCCAACTGCTTAAATCAACTGTGATTTCAATGGTCCAGACTATGCATTCCGTCAGAAATTGCCTCCAAATCTTCTGTTTCGTGTTATAGCGCGTTTCCTTTCTCCACACAAGCTGTCCACTCTACCATGCCCAGTTTCGTGTCTATTTTCATCGCTCTAGAATCTCACTATAAAAAGAGACCAACCACTGGCATCATCAACCCACCTCGGTCTGCTGCGTGCATATGGCGGCCTACGATGTACAAAACAAACACAAAGTGGTAGGGTCGAGAAGTCCCCATCGATCTCAAATTCCCCGCAAGCAAATACTTCATACATTGTGCTTTCAATTCACGGATGTGGCCTGGGATACTTATCATTCGCTATTGTATATGCCTTCTACATTATTCTATGTAACCACCATTACATTTTATGATCGCGTGCATTGCATGCCTTGATAACCTCCGGGAAACAAATATTATTATCAATAATAACTCCGGGCAAAAAGAATGTACTGGCCTTAGGATAAAGAGTGCTGAAGTGCAGTACCAACCGGAAACCCGAATCATTTTCGACGTCTACTAAACATTTCCAGGTAACTGACCGACGCTCAACCGTCTAGTCCTCATGTTCACGTGCGCAATTTTGTTCTGGCTTCCACTTGCTATCCCAGAGTTATTTTGTCAAATTCTTACGAAAAAAACTCATAAGAGAAGGCTGTTATTAGAGTCTTGTATGACCTGATGCTTTGCATGCATCTCAACAATCCTCATGAAGTTTGCTGAGGACCATCATTTCTTATGGATCTTTATTCATATCTCAGTACTGTCCAGGAAATCAAATATTTTCATGAAATATTATTATAGCCCGTTAGATGAGACATATTTTACCCCATAAGATCACATCGCTTGTATAAACTGTGATGGTCGAAGGAACAAACCGAAAGAGGATGTCAGTACATAATGAAGATAAGAGAGATAAAGTAACCGAGCCTATATGGATGCCCCAGGTGACTGGCGCAGACTTAGACCTTGGATCGCCTACCTCGAAGACAAATGCGGCTAGTAAGAGAGTTATGCAGCAATTTAAAAATCAACTTCGAGACCGCATTCGTTTGTAGAGCACAGCAGAAGCCACTTTGAAAAATATTGCCGCCCACGAATAAGGCATGCTAAGAGTGTCGCCATCATCGGCTTTCATGAGGCTATCCACGTCAGCCGGCGTGTTGGTGAAGCGAGACTTACCTGAGAAAACCTTGCGGGGAGGGAAAATAATCTCACATTGTTGCAGACTGGAAAGGATGAACTGCTTGGCAATCGCTGGGAAATTCTTCCGGGGATTCCAGTCAAACCATTTGGTTTATATCCGGTGGCTTAAAAATCACCAACCTTTTGATAGGCAGATGTCATAGTCCTTCTTTTACAAAATTAGTGATGAACTCCGTTGTCACTACAAGCTTGAAAATCTGAAGTCAACAAAAAAGCAAGAATTTCCGAGTATGTTTGCACTCTATGAGAATAAAACACGTCCTGCCTAACGGAATAGCACTGGTTCAGACAGCGAACCATTCAGGACTGCACTTGTGTTGGTGGGTAGGTGAGATAGATTTGAGGCTAACATCAATGGAGAAACGTTACGGCGATGAGTTTATATCAAAAAACGATTGAGACTTTTTTTCACCACCTAGGGGGATGCGAAGAAAAGTCAAAATGGGAATCTCGGGACAACAGGAGATAGGACCAGTCTCTCTATTCCCTCTTATACCAATTTGCATTGGCATTGTTTATTTGAGTGAGAACTGGCAAAGGTCGCTTTTCTGCTTCGCATCATGCCGAAATCAGATTTATGGGCTGGCGCTGAATGGAAACTATCGTTTCTTTTGTACGAAGCTACAACTATGGGGTTCAGATGTGACATAGAACCAGAATCCCCGTTTTCGTAGCGGAAAGGAGCACTTTCCTCACACTGGGGAGTTAAAGACTGGGGACACAGGAGCTGCAAAACTTAGAGATGAGGGCTTCAAGCCATGCAGCCATTTATTTGACATTCTTGCTGGTAATATGTGGCTGGAATAGATGTTTAGAATGCCCCATTATGTCTGAAAACTTTCCCCTCTAGAGGGACCGGCGTACTTGAATGCCCGAGACAAAGTGGCTTTTCAGTAAAAGTGAAAAAGGGGAAGCACGTAACCAATTTTATCAGGTGGGATCATATAGTTTAGCCCCTAAATCCAGTGTATATTGCCTGGGAGGAATAGGCTTTAAAAAAGCAAATGTTGATCGGCGTGAAAGCCCATGAAATTCTTTCTGCCTCAGGTCCATCTTCATTAAATAGCAAGAATGAATGACCACTTTTCAGCGCAGAGTTTGGGCAGTCAACCTTGGACCAGTCAATGCCTGGCGAGCTGAAATCACCAAGTGCTTCGAATCGTATGAACTATTTCTAGCAAGCCAGTTAATCTAGAATACTGGCAGCGTGTCGTCTTTTGCCTTGCAAGTTAGCGTGTCAAACCAAATTTTAGCACTAAATTTAAAGGAAGCAACGTTGACGAAAATAATATACTCTTGTTTGAAATTCGAGAGGATTCTAGCCAAAAGATGGGGAGGGGGTTGTCTTAACACAACGCTGAATTTTCGGCTTAGCCTGTGTTTAAGTCCTTCCTAGTAAATGAGAAACCGTGGATGTCCGCTGGCAGGTCACGAATGTCAAATTTACTCCAGGTTTCTGTGGCCTAATTATCGAATGCCGGTTTCCGGAGTAGCTATTGCGAGGAAAAGGGGCACCTCCTCAGAAATTGGCGCAGTACTGCACAGAGCACTTGATTTTGCGGGGTAGTGGTAGTGAAACTGGTGGCACGCTTTAGGATTAGCGAACCACTAGGGTCGTTTGAGTCGAGGTAGAGAAGGTGGGTGGCATGGGAAGGAGAGTAGTGATGCCAGCTAGGAACATCACTTAGCCTGCAGTAGAAGGCGCCCGATGATTGGTCTGCTTCTCCGACTTTCTAAAACCACTGGAGAGGTGTTGGCGCTGTCCCATAATTTTAATATTGTGGCGTTGCCGTTCACCTGGTACTTTGAAGCTAAACGTGTTCTTGCGATGGTCCCCTTATGACCTGTATCCCATAGGTAGTTTTCATCTCAAGCCCGCTGCAAGATGATTGCCTCCCAGTCGATAGTAGTCTTCTCACGAAAATGAGCTATGGTTGTTCAAATGTCCATTATATTCAAAGGATTGAGGCCACGAGCTGGGGTTTCAGTGTAGTAACCGAAATTACAGGACGTGCAACCGGCTTGCCGTCTTAGATCCCATTAATTTCTTGCTGGTTTGCTGTGGCTTAACTTCCCAGTCGTAAATGAGGCAGCCTATCCGGTGAGACACAGCCAAATCCCTTAGTTTCTCGTTTTATATGGCCCAGCATGGAGTTTTCGGATCGCATGCTGAATAAACTAGTGCAAAGCTTATGGGACATCTTTGAAATAAGCGAACTGCATTTTCTAAAAGGGTGTGGACTATGAGTTGGTCAAAAGCCCGCAAGAAACTATCGCTGGAAAAGTAAGTCTTGAGGAAACAAACCCAAAGTATAGCTCATTTGGAAAACCCCACTCCAATAATTATTTTTTGGTGTCTGAAATTTTACTTCGAGATATCTGTCATGCCGCCGCGAATGGCTTCAAAGTTGATTGTTTAAGACTGTACCCCTCATTCCTCCGGAAGACCACTGTAGCTTTGGCCGGAAATTTCCATTTCCTGTCAGCAAACTTTGGCCCTATGGATGTCTAAGGGCGCCGCTTGCCCTGCAGCTTCTCTTCGGGCTTTGAGACAGGTTGATTGACCAAAATACATGATCCTCCACGCCTGAGGGCCGAGCGTTTTTACTTAAATGTTGAGAGTTTGCCCTATTATTCATGTTAAAAGTGTATTCTGTATGAGAATATTTGTATGAAGGCGGGCAACTGCTACGAAGAAACAGAAAGCGTTTGTTCCGAAAGATTTCCAAAAAATTCGACCACGGCCAGGCTGAGTGACGTCGAGGCGAGATAGTGCAATTTTCAGGATTCGGTACTTTAGTAGGCACATACCTCGAGGACAAATTCCTTGCAGATGAACACCACTTTACTAAAACTGCGTGCAACCTGCTTTATTCGCAATCTTTGGAGGCTTCCGGCCGCCTTGTTGAAAGAAGGAAAATCGGGCTTACAGTGACAGTTATTATGGCCAGCCTTTGTGAACATTCAACCAGATGCTTTGTCAAACCTCGCGTGCGTAAGTTTCAGCTGAATGGAAGGTCTGACGTGAACCAAGGTAGCCTATTATTTTAGAAACTTAAAGAGGCTGGTATAGTGGAAGATCACAAGGATAAAAGTTCAGAGGTCGTTGAATGGAATGAGCAAATTAGCTGAAGAGGAGCCAGAGAATGTGGAAAAACATGCTAGCCAGTAACGGCCTGGCTAGCTTCAACTTTCTTCAAACTTACGGTTGCCGCAAACGGTGCTACTCGGCACGTGAATTTATGCGCATGTGCCAAGAGCTAGTTTGGAATCTTGATTCGTACCTTGATTTTGGGTTTTTACTGATAAAGAGGATCGGACTGCGAGCAATCAAGATCCCTTTGGAATGTTCTCATACGGGGTCACATTCAACGTTCCAAATGTTCCTAGCAAGTCCTGTGAGGCGATTTTGGAATTCCTGTTCCACTTGTCATCATCCAACAAGTAGTTTACGACCTGGTCGTGTGACAAATTGATTAGTTATGAATGCACAGAGACACATTCTTAGAGCTGTGAACTGATGTGATTGCAAACCTAAAGTTCCCTTGATCCATTTCCCACCATATTTAATGTCATATATTGGCATGAATACGAATAGCTGAAGACAAGCTTGTTCGCCACGTTGCATCTAGTAAATATCAGGCTTTAAGTGAAAAGTCAAAGAATTCAACAATTTTTAATGTCTTGTACTAGGAAATGCGTTCGTTGCTTCATGGTGAAAGGAGGCGGATTTGCACGCCCAGTTTGTGAGAGCCTTTTGATTAAGAGGCATCTAAAACTGCTAACATCTTCACATTGTTTTATAGTCTGAAGTGTTTCAATAAATGTCGCCTTCATTCGGGAGAAACTTATAAGAAGTGATATTAATAGGAAATTACTTTGCTACACTCCCCTTCAACAATGATTAGCAAGTAGTTGCACGAGAGTAATAAGGATAATCAGCATTATCAGCTTAGCACTGCAACTGTGTAAACTGAAATCGGAAAGGATACTGTCTTTTAAACCGTAGTATAAAAGAGACTACTGACGAAAAAAAAACAACTAAAAGGAAGAGCAGGTTTCCATATCCATGGGTGGTCACTTTCGGCGCACACTGAATTCCAAACCACGTGTTTGTTAAGCGATGGATCAAAGTTGTTAGCCAGAGAGAGAATGAAATTTTACGAAGGTTCCCGCTAAAAAATTACAATACTGTGTACAAGGTGAGCAGTGTTTTAGTTTCGGTGCAAACAATGCTATTCCCAAAATGGAAAGGCTAGGCAGAGCCGATGGAAAGATGTAATCCGAAAATCAATAACGCACTTCACGAATAATTGTGAACCGTGCAGAGTTAATGTTGCGATCGTTTTAAACAAATATTTTATTCTACTCTCGCGTCTCTCCAAAATATGGTGCAAAGACGGTTTTGGCACATAATCAACAGCATTTGAGCTATTTCACTTTTTCCTTTTTCTTCCATCCGGGAGAACTGTCCTGGTTTGTTCTACATTCTTAGAACGTCCACTCTGATCTCAAATCGTAGAATACAGTCGATCTTTTCTCATGATCAGTATCATCCATAAGTGGTAGCACAAGAAAAATAATTAAGTCAGACAGATACGCATATTTTGTTTATCAATGAGAAACAAATCGTTCTTGTAAATTTCATGCAACCAGTATTGGCTAGCAAAATAATACGCTGACTGACTGGACCCATCAGCAACGACCTTGTTTGAATACAGCTGTTTTTTATGCGTCTCAGCACTTCACGGCAATGTGCCGAGTCATAAAAGAATGTACCAGTCTTTCTGGGTCAATTTCAGTTTTTGCTGTCTTCCGGCTTGTTTTGCTGATTTATCGAGTTGTGAGCCCTTCTCCCGTTGAATAACAGTATTTTTAATTGTTACAACACCCTGTCCTCTTACTTTGAAATTCCCGAAGTTGGTTGATTAAAATTAACTGCTGAATTTTTCTCCTCTATGGAAGTTCCTTGCTGTCACACCACCTTGTCCAGTGAGTTGCTTGACTGCTGAGTACAAAATATTTTACTTACTTACTACTCCAGTGGGTACATTACAAGGCTGTCCAAATGTTCATTTTTGGTAAAAAAAATAGGCAGGCTGAACTAATTCAATTTTGCTTCAATTCACGATAGACTGAATGCCCTAAGTGTTCGACTACAAATAAAACTCAGTTTCATGCGAACTGTCAGTATTTTAGCCGAGTCTCGCACTTAATCATTCTTTTGAATGGCCCAAGCTGCTTCCACTGCCGATTTGTCTCAGTGGCACAAATTTCAGATTAATTGTGAGAACGACCAATGGTCTAATGCGACCATGTCGTCATGATCGTGCAGCGTTCCATCGATCATTGCTAGAATAAACTTAGGACTCATTTGACAATTTAGTACTAGAGCGTTAAATATGTCTAGTTTGACTCTGGCTCTAAAAGTTAACTTTGATGATTGTTCTTGCTTCTTGATTCGCGAGTTATTCCTACGTCCCGTTTGCGCTAATGGACCTCGATGCGTCAGATTCGGAGTATTTATGTTGGTCCTTGAAGCTTGCCGGTGCTTAACAAGACCCGAACACGGTCCATCATAGACTTCCGGTTAGATTAATAATAGTACGACTCATAGTCACATGAATCTCCCGATAGCTGAAGCGAACTCCCAGTGACAAACATACTGAATCAAACTGTATTGTATTGTATTTTATGGAATTTATGTGCAAAAAATGTCGCATTTCAGACAAAAAACGTCAAGGTTAGAATTGAAATAAAAAAAACAAAAATAGAAATTACAGTCCCCACCTTGTGAAAATGAGAAAATTATCATCCAGTAATATTCCTAGCACATTATGATAGGTTGTTCAGGAATTCGGCTAAGAAATCATCAAGGTTTGCAAAATTCGGGCTTAGTATGGGACAGTGTAGTTCCTATAGATTCTGATGGAACGAAAAGCACATTGTGTTGAGCGGCACTTTGAAAGATCATTGTACAGAGGATGCGTGGGATTTGAAAGAATTTTCTCAGCAAATTTCTCACATGCTGATAAGTACTGACCACAAAGACTGAAGGACAACTCAGTTAGTGGTATAAAAAACACGGTTGATAATTGATAGACCCCGGTGAATAATTTTAGTCGTTCCTAAGTTAACCCGGATATAAAACAGGAGAGCAGTAAAGAAGGACTGAAAAAACATTGATATACGAATCGGGAGATGGTGCCTTATTTCACCTTGTAGTGCCGATGTTTCCTGATTTGAAATGACAACCATCGGAGATTCTTTACACAGGTAGAAATGTGAGAAGTCGGCTTCGGAGTTTCGTCAATATTAACTCCTAGATATTTCACAGAATCAACCCTGGTAAGAGTTTTTGAGTTCACGAAAGACGTTTCAGAAGGATAGGGTGACCAAGAGAGAGACAGCAGACATTCAAAACATTTAGATGTAACGAGAGAGAGAAATCGTAAGCCGAAAATAGGTTACTGAAAATCTTTGAAAATCATCTTTATTCGAAACGGCTTGTGAGAAGATAACATCATCAGCTTATTTAAACAGATAACAAGGGGATCAAGTAGATAAGCCGCTGATGTAAATAGAGAAAAGAAACGGTAAAAAAACAATACCCTGAAGCAAGAATGAGTTGTTACTCAACGGTTTTGAGATTTTGCCGTCCATCCGTGTGCACTCGGTTCGGCTAGCAAAGTAATCAGACAGTCATGCTAGTAAAGAACTGGGACAACCAAATGTTTGCAGTTTGTGAAGTAGAAGAGACCGTGGGACTGAGTCAAATGCCGGCGAATAGTCCAGGAAGGCTCAAAGCACAGATTTCATTGATGCGCCTAAGGATTTACAAATGTGGTGAATGAGGGAGGCGACAGCGTCAAAAGTGGACCTGTTAGATTTATAGGCAAACTGAAAAGGCTCGACAGGAGGATGCGTAGAAGAACGCAGGTGATTAAGTGTAACAAGCTCCGTCAGTTTAAGACCAGATGTAAAGGCGACGGAGCGAAAGCGTTTCGCTAAAGCAGTAGAACTGGTGGATGTTGGGAGGGGAACGCTATTGATGGGTCCCCAGCAGTCAAGGATAGAAGACGTACTTAATGATGAGTTAGTCAGAGAAGTGAATGCATCCGCCAGAGCCACAGCACCATGCCTTAAAAGAGCTGCAGACGGACTGTCAGGACCAACTCCTGTGGTAATTTTATTGGTGCGGAGAAGGTCGTGCACCTCTTTCCAAGAAAACTTGTAATTATCATATCATCACCTAGTCCAAATGTGACCGGGGTGTAAGTGGAAGGATAGATGAAAGCACGATTGATGCTGTCGACATCCGCAGGAATTTTCAAATTCTTTTTCCAACACAACAGTCGAATGCCTTGTCATAGGAATCGATTGTTGTTACCAGCCAAAAGTTGGCTGGCGAATGTCATGTCGATGCGTTGGGTTTCGGCATTTATTGGGTTGGAAATATACCACTCGATTGAGTGATTACGAGATTTGTAGAAGTGATCCTTGCGTCGTCTTAGAGATTTCAGTTTTTAAGTGGAGATGCGGCCATTTGAGACGAATAGTGTTTCTGAGGGACGGCAGAAATCAAAGATTGCCTTGGCCGTATCTGCGAAAAGTTTGACATTGTCATTGAGCAGGGGTTCAAAAGAGAAACAGGCGAGTGCCAGTGAGAAGGATTTCTAAAGAAGAAGAATAAAACTGTTGTGTGAAAAGTTACGGAGGCGAACTCGGATTTGATTTGTTTGCCTGAAGTAATGGAAAGCTGAGTTACAGTAAATCTTTGGCTTTAACGGAAGCAGACAGTGATCGCCACTTGAAATTGGAGCATGCTGTTTCAGAGAAAATAAATCGGGGTGGCTAGTAATAACTATATCTAAAATGGAGCCGCCTCTGATGGGAGAAAAGCAGAGGTCGGTCAAATCAAACACAGTTAGTGGTAGGGTAGATGCGTGATTAAAATCACCTACAATAATGTGTAAGTTATCCTCAAGAAGAAAAATAAATACAGAAAAGAGTCGAAAAAGATGTGATAATGTGTTGCCAGATAAAAGGGCAGTTTACAGGTTTATTATGATTGCACTGGTATGGCGAGAAAACCAAAGATGTCGCTGTCACGAGACGGTCAATTCCGTTTAGCGAATAAGTATAAATAACTTCGGACTTGTCAGACCAGATGGAGTTTCTGTATGTTGCCGCACCGCCTCCAGTCTTATTCTTGTTCGAAACTCTGTTCCGCCGATGGAGTCTGAAGCTGTCCCTCGACACGAATAAATCAGCGAAATCCGGGTTCAGTGACGATTCTTGTATGCAGATGACACACGTGTGAACATGGATCGGTGATTGAAGTGCAAGGGACAGATACGACATTTTCGTAAACAGACAGCGGATGTTGGCACTAGACAATGCCGGAATGCACGTCTTGGCTGGAAGGGTGCGTTTAACAGCTGCCTGCCAACCAGTACGAGTGTTTTTTTTTAGATGGATAAGATCTTTGAGCTGCGACAATGCGTGATCCGTTTCCATTTTGAGAAACGATGCGGTTTTTAAATAATAGTGGTTCAGGTCGATTTTAGCGGCGAGCGGAAACCGTAATCGAACGAAATATCCGACGACAAAACAACAAAATAAGAATGGCACAAAATTATAGCGCAGCCAATCATAGGTAGCGCAAGGATTCGATGTGGTGTAATGAGACGGTTATATTTAACAGAGGACGCGTTCTTGAGGAAAGTTAATTACTGATTTTTATCAACTGGTCAAACAAACCATTTCTTATAAGTTTTTTTATTTCAGATAAATGAACAATCGTTGAAAAGTCCATGAAAGTGATAACGTCAAAGCAATATTGAAACTGCATTCGTTGGATTATATGTCAGTGTAGGAGAGACAAATGCTAGTTCGCATATCCATTTTGTTTAATCATACCACATGCGTGATGCACTTGTGGTCTTCAACACAGCCTTAGTGGAAAAACTGACAGAAGACTAATGTAAAAGCAAAACACTGCACTGAATCACAGTCAGGAGGTCAATCCCATTCACAGTAGGGCTCTCAAAGGAAGTCATCGCAGCCATTGTAGCAATTGATGATCTGTGTGGCCTTGAATCTCTAACTTAAAAGGAACGGAAAGGTCGGATTTCGAATTACCATTCGGTATGCAGGACTTTTAACCTCTGACCCTAAAAGAAACAAGCAGGTGAAATTGCGGGGCAAAAATGTGTCACTTATTTTGCAAAGAACGAAATGACACATTGATCTGAAACTAATTGAAAGTAACAAGCAGAAGATTGGCTTAAATTTAAGAGGAAAAGTTCATAAATACTTTTTATGCAACATGGAAATAACTGCGATAAAACTGAAACAATCGCTTTCCGGAATAATCCCGGAATCGAGGCAGTAAAAATTATCTGAACCTTATTTGAGTTATTTTAGAGTGGTTAAACAGGATACCCAGTCAATGTAACGGTTAGAAATGCCACCCATGTTTTGAGGCGAAAAGAAACAAAAGTCATTTTCCTACCTTCCTACACATATTTATAATGAACACAGTGTTTTGGGCTTGAAAGAAGACATTTTGCTGTCGATCTTACTAGGTCTGGTTTATTTAGTTTTTCTGTTCATTACAGTTGTGATCACTTTGTATATCTGGTGTACGTCCGAGATGGCCCACGCCATCCACAACGTACCGAAGTGATGGATATCTAGTTTTGCCGTTCGGACTGGTAGGTACTGTATTCATGTAACCTTATACGGTCGTCAAAGATGACGAGTTCTCGAACAGAGTCACTTCTTAATGTAAATTTTACGAGTAAAATAGTCGTCCGACAAAAGATTGTGACCGACTGCATTTGTTTATCCAGGATACTCCAATCTGATTCAGTTCACTGGTAATCTAAGTTTCTTAATCTGTACGCTTCCTTACAAGTATAGTAGTCGTACAACGCCCTTAGCAGTTATAAGAGGTAATCCCAGTAGACCCAACTTATATAAACTTATTCCTTTCTATAATACGGTTTCAAAGGGCTTTAAGGGCGGCTTTCCTCAAGTTCATTAGAAGTGATAACCATTTAGGCTCATCAGAGCGTCTGAAGGAAGTCAGTTTCTCAGGACAGAAGACGTCTTGGATTACGACAACATCACCGGTAAATGGTGAAGCCCAGGAACAACCATCTTCAGCTAAACTATTTTGACGAACTCAGAGAACTGCCTGGAGCAGATGGTTAACGAAGCTGAGATTTTGGGAATAATTAATATTAGAGTTGTTCAAGTTCAGCCAGTGGTTTTGGAAAGTCGTTTCTGAGCTCATGGATTTGCGAGCAAAGAATCTAATCACAACATTTGCAATAACTTCTTCGGGGACTCTAAAGGATAAAGGACAAAATAACGATTAGTAAGAAGATAGAAAGCGACGATAAGCCACCGTAAACCAAAATTTCCGGAACGTTTATAATCTGCAACGTATGCGATTGATTGCCGCGGTAGCGTTCTGCCTTTCAATCCAACTCAATTTTCTTTTTGAATGTCCGGTTCCGATTTCCCGTGCGAGCAACAAATATCAAGAATGAACCACCAGTTCGCATATATGAACTTTAACGGCTAAAAACAACATAAACGTAAATCAAAGTGAGCCCCTTGCGAGGAAGAAGTATCCTTTATTCAACAAAGCAAAATCGTCGTGTAAAAAATAAATAATACTGAATGTGAAACTGTTGTATGTCCCGGACCACGAGTCTTTTCTGATCGACGGTGAGATTACTTTTGTGAAACCTTCGCTTGGTCAAAACCGTTTTTGATTAATAGTGTCGATCAGTTTACTTCTGTAGTGTTAGTTCGACGAAAAAGATGTTCTAACAAGATATCGTACAAATAAAGCCGTGCTTCAGTTTTTATTCACACAGGTGAACTGCTCACATAAAAATGTCTAATAAGTTACTTTTTGTTTTCGTGTTTTAGTGATCATGATGGTCTTTTTAATTGGATGACGAATTTCAGTTTCCGTGGTCCTCTCTCCAATCCGAGATAGCATTGTGCGTAATGAAAAATGGAATCCAACTTAGAGCTTAATTCCTGTTTCCTTAGTGCTAAGCTGATCTGTCATGAGGTGAAGCAGGCATCGATCAGTGAGCTGGTATCCCTCGGAACTCTTATGTAGAAGTTAGTGTTATGAACCAAACAAAGTGGGACTGATAGGCGACTTTATGTTCAACTTTGACGTAATAGAGAACTGTTATAGGTTTTTCATCGTAGCCAATTATTTAGCCGATTATGAAGTTGAAAAGATAGCCAGAACGGACATATGCGCCTATTTGGTGATTCTTCCACCAAGCTTTTCATCCAAGGCGGAAAATACTGTTGAACGTGAAATTTATCGATCAGTCGGCGGAGGCATGAGCACACAAAATGAGCACATTAGAAACCAATCACTAGATCTTGCGAATGAATACTCGCTTTAAGGATGTGGTCAAAATCCAGTCAGTTCAGAGAATAATCACTTCTTGTTGGCATCACATTATTTTGATCGGTAACAGTTTTGTACGCTTAATTTATACTATGATAATTTGAGACAATTACTGCTGACCTATAGTGTAGCCACAAACTCTCAAATATCGAGCACAAAACCCCTGAAGAACCTCTGAGCAACAATCAGTATTCACAATTAAAATAGAATTCCTGAAGCTCTTTATTCATCTACTTCGTACACAATCCCCGAGAAAAGCGATAAAAATGAACTCGCCTAAGTTAAATTGTCATCAGGCTGTTCAGCTTGATTCAAAAGGATAAACCTGGCCGAGTGCATTCCTTGGCAAATTTTCAATGATTTTTTCAATCGCATAAGAATGTATGTTGGTCGATGAAGCACTGACTTTCCTTCCCTAGCAACTTCTCCAATCCATTTCCACTGTCCACTTCAAGGGCCTTTTTAACTCTTCTGTATTTTCCTCAATTTAATTGACTTGCCTCATTCACAGTTTGCTGAGTGATCCCACGGGGATGTCCAGTCAGATGGAAGTAATTTTGGGACAAGTTACGTGATATCTGAGTTTTCCTACTTGCTAAACATGAACAAACAAATAAACCAGCTAGCTCAAAAAAGGGATCAGGACAGCGACTACTCTTTAACACAACTCTATGCAGCAAGTGGAGTGGAGCAAGTAACTTCAATCAGAGTGGCGTATAGAAAAAACATTCGAACTTGTTTCGGATGTGCACTAGTTTAACCGATAGTATTACTGTGCAGTTTTGGTTGTGATTTCGCATGATTTATTGTTTTATATTGGTTCAGAATCATTTCCTAAAGCCTGAGATGGACATAGTATTCTTCTGATATTTGCATCACTCAAGTTTGTAGCTAAACTAAATAATGCGTTGACTTCGTCGCTACCGCTCGATGTTCAAAATGGAAGGTAGAAATCATCCCCAGATTGAACTTTATGGTGACACCTTTTGTGGCCTATCCGACACGAACAACTTCAGACCATTTCCATCATCCTTTTAAGTCCAGTCATTATAATTGTAAATGCAACTGGCAAACATTTGCTAGGGAAAATTCCAATACCCAATGGAAATTTGTTACACGAAGTGGACAGAATTGAAACAAACAGAAATTACGTCAGTGATTCACTACCCAAATGGCAACTATACCGCTTTCCGTGGTTGTCTCCTTGGTATTTACTAAATAAAAAGCACCTCGGGCAATGAGAAAATGAATTTACGTGATGATTTTGTGCAGAATATATAGGTATAGGATAACATTCCTAGGCCGCGCCAGCGCATTGAGTGAGACCTAGCGGAGAATTTCAAAGCGCTCATATTTTGAACACATGACGATAAGGCACTACTCATAAAGCCTAGACCAAAAACACAGAAAGTATACCTTGATAATATCGAGCAATAAATCCATTAAATTTTGCAGGTATATTCACATCAAAGTGAGCCGCATCCCTAAAATCCCATGGATTTAATTAGTTCACAGAAGGATAAAAACGGTTGAATGACAATAGTAAAGACACCTGCCACAATGTGAATGACGTTTAAATGATAATTAGGCACCTTGCTGCTTATTAAGCTAACTAATAAGCCCAAAATCGGATTCGTTTATTCTGACTTCGAGTCTCAGTGCGGATGTGGAAAACAAGCACTACTTGTAATCCACGATAAAGATGAAAAATTTCCCTCAGGTTTCCTAAACGTGAGATGAGTGGTGATAACGCGTGCATACATAAAATCTTGTACCTTGGTACTGACATTGATTGAATGGGGAAGTACCCATTTGCAGTAAAATATCATGTTCAAGTAAAAACATTCAGATAAAATGATTGCTAAACGAATACTCATATGAACAGTCATCAAGAATTGTCTAGAGCGAATTCGCTAATGTGATCCTTCAGCGAGCCACTTTATTTCTAAATCATTCTTTGCTATCAACCACCGTACGTATCTATGGGATTCGATCTGCGATACGAATCAAAATGACTAACCTGTAAGTGGCCACAATAACTCAAAAACTTTGGCCTTGGATGGCGTTTAATTTCGCAATGATCATATGTAAGGTATAACAGTTTTTCTTTCCTTCAAACCGGTGTACTGACCCAGTTTGCCGAGATTCTATGGATGTAAGCCGTGTCCGTGGACTCTTACCAAACGCGAAATCCCTAAAAGTGAATGCGTTTAAGCAGTGAGGAGCCTCAGCTGAATTTCTGTTGTGCATGGTCAGCAATTTGAGCCATTAGCCCTAAATTATGGAAATCGGACTTGTTGACATTTCTAGTTCAACGTTAGATTCAGTACGATATGTTTATTTCTATACAAGGCCATAAAGTCGTTGAATTACTCGGATAAATTGTTGATATAGATTGGAATTTTGTTAAATTGGAACACTGACTAGTAACTGCGGATCAGTAATGTTATGTTACTAAATCCAAAATGAACACTTCAAACCATCATTTTTCTTGTACAATATGTCAAACTATTGACTCTTGCTATCGGCCGACAACTGATCTAGTTTTTTTACTGGAATGCGCTCGTTTTTATCATCCACGTTTAACGGGAGCACAATACCATCTGTGCTCTATCCTTATGCAACGCATGATAGTTATGTTCTCTGGTAAGCTGCCAATGCCCGGTATTTTATTGTCTTTAGAGAGAATAAAATAATCGAGCTGATTAGTCTGAATGACATTTCCATCTTTCAATTGTTCACCACGCAACTATGAATTGATGTTAGCTCCCCATTTCGAAGTAATATAATCAGGCTCTACTATTTGCAAACTTGTATTGAAACACAAGTACCCAGCAGAAATAGGCACTCGCAATAAGAAGTGTGTCAGAACACCTCCTATGGGCTGGCACATTGAGATCGCATGTTTGTATTGCGTGCACTGTGATACAATAAGGGATGTCCATCTTACATGCGAACTAAATAGCTTCAAAGCTATCACCTGGTATCAGAGCAGTCACTGGGCCTTTAGTTGCCTGGGCCAAGTAGTGATAGAACTGACAGGAGACACCCAGCCGAAAATTCAACAAACAAAACATTTCTGATAAATCTAGATTTGTTTCATACCGTGTGCACCTAGACTTCTAAAAATTGGTTATCGTCATACTTTTCCCCAGTACAAAATAATTCTTTCAAACGGTTGTTCACTCTGAATTACCAAACTGTTCTTTATCGTGCTGAGTATATCCAGGACATGCGCAATCCTTTTAACGCATTTCTGATAAAAGTGACCACTTCTTATTTATACACAAAGCACTGTTGTGCTGAAGACTAAACACAACACGGAAACATACGCACAATCGAGTTTTCCATTGTTCCAACTTTAGCTTTCTGCTACCGATTTTAGATCATAAACATCAGTTCGCGGCTAACGCTGAAAACCTGAACGCGACTGACCGGGAGCCCGTAAATATCTCATTGGCGGTCGAATCAAGTATGTAAGTGGATCAACAAGTGACCCTGATATTTTGAAACAATAAGCAGTTTCTACTGAAGTGAACTAAACGCATTTTTAGCGCGGTCTCTGTGCGTGAGTAGTAATCCAAATGCGTCTTTTGTTGTTCGCTTATTGAGCAATTGCAAAAGTTATATTTGGTGCTGACGGTCCATATTAGAAGACTCTAGCGCAGAAGACGGAAGGTGTTTAGCCCATACGCTTGAAGGACATCTCAGAAGTTGATAACACTCTCACTTAACTGAAGATAGTTGATTGGAAAACAGTTAATTGTTTTTGCCTAGACGGGGAAAGTATTTTTCAAGCTGTATACAGCGTACGATCAGCTAGTAGAGTTACGTAGTCCAATTGACTAACTCGTAGAAGGTGAACCTGTTTTCCCTAATAAGACAAGAGATAGCCGAGAATCCAGATAAACAGTCCATAAATACGTCCGCTGTGGATAAGACGAAAATTATGTTTTAGCACAAACTGTAAGGCTAGGTAATCATGGACATTTTCAGAAAAAATCATCAGAAAGAAAATGGGCTCTAAAGCGATCAACCAAATAAAGTTCACGTCAAAGCTTGGAGTTATTTGTAGGTAATTGGCATACTATTGGCTTAACATGATAAGACTGTGCATAAAAACGAGTTGCAAAGATGTGCGGTGTAACTGCAGTAACAGAAGATAATAACAAATCGATGACAATCGGTCCGAAGATCACCACTGATAACCTGTATTTTTTACCATTTTCGGCGAAAACTTTGGAACGAAATTATAAACTGCCGCAAAAATGGAAAGAACCACTGTAAACCGAGTGAAAACAGATAATGACGTGCGAATAGACTGTTATACCAGTCAGACTGACACTGACTGAATTACCAAACCTGATTAAAATGTCTGCGTCTGAGATTGAGCAGAGTGCTAAGGCGTGGACGTTAGGACCGTATCAATTCAACTGAAACAAGCAATTCGATCAAGTATGAGAATAGCAAAAAATTCCTGATGGTTCTATTAAAAAGATTGAGATTAATATGAACGAGAACCTAATTGGCTATGATTTTGAGGTTTTGAATCATGGTTTCAAACTTCAGCGCGAAAACCGAATTTAAACAAAATTTGCAAAGCTGACCCGAGGTAAAAGCTGTTTCTTTGGAACCCTTACAATTCAGTGTGGCGTTCAAGATGCTGATGCTAGCACATTGGAAAACCCCTATCACTTTTAACTTGACTTCACTCAACGAGTTCTGTGACAGCATAATCTGACTATGCGCAATTCCCTCGGTACTTTGATCTCGCTGTTCATGTTCTTATTTGTGAACATGAAGCGTCATTGTTAACTTGTGGTTGCACTTCAGTTTGTTGGTGTAAAACTTAGTGAAGAGGATCCTGTTTTGCTTCATTACTTGCGCAAAATCAGCGATATTTCACACTGACGGATAGTATAATCTTAACTCGCTTTTGCAGACAAAATGCTTTGGTTGGCAACATGAGACGCACTGAAGCTCGCTTTCGCAACTGTTTTCATTCTTCAGTGGCACGTACACATGTCAACCGACTGGTGACATCCAGTTAGCTATCTATAGAGGTATTCTAAGTACTTATAGTTTTATGTGCTAGACAAAGCAGGTCACTAAGGGCAAAAAAGGGAAACAAAATTGCAGATGGCTCTCTGAACAAAGTGATTGATTGGGGGGATTATTCTAATCCATGTAAAGGGTCTCACAATTAATTTTGGCAATAGCGAACTGACTGAAACGGATATTCCACCTTCCTTTCTCACTTATTGTTATTAGTTATCCACCAAATGTTGAGATCACGTATAGGGTAATGTTGATTAAACGAAAAGACCCAATTTCGTTTCGTCCGCTTCTTCATATATCCTTAGAATACCAACACATGGAAGTCCATTTTGATTATCTACATGGGTACGTTTTGCTTCATTGTTTTGCCTACCAGTCCTCTACGGCCTACATAGTGTAATAAATGGACAGCAACTGGACCTACTGAATGATGTTTCTTGATTCCACGACGTGTTTACACAACTGTCTTTGTCATTTGGATTTTCGTCCTAATTTACCTTTGCACAAAACTATATGCGGCTAATCAACATGTGCTACTTATATCACAAGTCTACAGCTCTGAATGATTCCACGGAAAGTTCTAAACCAAAACTGTGAGAGACAAATTCATTCATATTGTTCCTCAATTGGGTGTTAGACGGAATTTCGCTGTTACCCCACGAGGTAAAACACTTCAAAATGGAACGCCATGTTTGCCAATCCTCCACCCACTTGAATGGCTTTACTGGCAACGGATGACGCTCCTCCTTAAGCACCGATAAGTTAAGAACAATCACAAATTATATCACATTTCGGGTAGTCATTTGAAGTCAAAATAGTATTATTTTCAAACAATAGTGGATATAAATAAGAAGACTCCGAATAGATGAAAATTCGTTCAGTTTCTGCCGCATGTTGTTATTTGTCGATATAATAGTGCAAGTTTAATAGATGAGCTCTAAGAGGTTCCGTGAACGGTCGTATACTTTTGATTTGAAATGTACGACATCTTCTTCACCTGGCAACCCACTGATAGCCACAACCAACTTCCTGGAAATGGTGCGAACTATTTTTCTACGAAAAAGAGCAACAAAATATAAAAGGTAAATTGAGAACCTTTTTCTGTTTAGAATTGTCAAAGTATTTAGCTGGAGAAGTTCCAAATGTTAACACTTTGGTATATGTACTCTTGAGAACTTCCTATCAACAGTGGTTAACGTAAGCATTGGATTTTAGGCTGATTTTAAGGCCAATTTGGCAGATTCTCAGCAATCTACATTCCCGTTATCTCAATTAACTGGACATGCATTCGGTCTCCTTTATAAATGCAATTTTTGTCTGTGACGCTTGTGCCATTGTGGTGATTTATTTTCACCCTCTAGTTTCCAAGAGGGCTAGTCCATCTACACTGAAAGGATTGACAAAATCCTTCGTTTAGCGCTTCGCGACGGAATTAAATCTCCAAAGTCAATGCTGTCATGCAAAGTTTTCATTTGCCTCTGCGACAAATAAAACGAGTGAATGATTTTTACTAACCGAATGAGGTAAGAGAAGCGTTCTACCCAAATTTAGTGAAAGTGCAAAATAACTGGATATGGTTTATTTTAAAAACGTACCGTCAAATCAGTTTACAGCTGCGTCACAGTCAAATAGTTTTCACATATTGCTGAAAAAGGTACGTCATTAAACCTAACACTGGTTCTCACTGATGCAATCAGTAACCGGTCTTGCCAGACATTTACGCGTCATGTTGCATTCACCCACGAACAGGCTGGAAAAATGAAGTCATCTCATCAATCAACTTACCGTTAATGCACGTCCGCGGTCCGACGACTTTTTCGCTACAAACTAGCAAACTTCACCTCTATGATACATTTTAGCCTCGCAGATATTTCGATTACTGTTATTTCCGACTGCCTGAGATGTCATTTCCCAGTATTTAATTTTCACCAGTTTTTAGAAGCCCCTCATTTTAAAGGCGTATTGTTCACGACAAAGTGAAGAAAGCCGTAGATAAAAGCACTAGTGGTTCTTGTACTGGCTAAATTTATCACACCAATTTTCGCAGTTTAGCTCGCATGCAACAATGTGAAATATTTCGAATACAGGGATGTTGCTACTTTGCAATCAGTTACGATATGTTTCCAGTCTTATTCACTACAGTTTGTATAACGAATTGGACACTTGTTTTTTGTGATTTGTAGTAAATCATATTTACTGCGTTGGCTTTTGAAAAAGAGCGACAGTCAGTTGTGTCTTGCATCTCGGACCTTATCATCTTGTGTGTTCGCATTCATGGAATGCGCGGTTCGAATAAACAGTATCACGAACCTAATCAAATTGATATTGTCCACATACGCAGACAAATTGAGTTCGTGTGTATATTCAATTCACAGAAGAATACCACTATATTTTTTATTAGACTGATTTGAAAAACTGATTGGGTTCACAGCTGGTAGGTACCGATTTCTCCAGAAATTAGCTGTAATGTAGTTCGCCAATTTCCGAGTTCCTTCTGGTCAACTCTGTCTGTCAAAAGCTGTGGTATGCAAGGGGTACGATTCGGCGGTCAGCGTTTAAAAATACTGCCCGAAGTTCTCAGTGCACCTTATGCAGACCTAAAATGCCTGGAAAATAGCAAGCATGGGTTTAATTAAATCTCATTAACTTTGATAGATAGTCGTAATTTGAATGGGTGCTTAAATTCATTGAATTTTCATGTGCTGTACTTGTTTACTAAATGCATTGTCCAAAATTACGCGCTTATTCCAATTATGGCCTAAGATTAGTAGACGATAGCCAGGACGTTACTGAACGATGGCCAATGAGTACTAATAAAAGAAAAAATTGGGTAGTTCATTGAAACTTTTTGAAGATATTTTTGGTTTGAATCCAGTATCCAGAGGCGTTAAATTGTTCTTAACAAAAATAAAATGCAAACAATGCTCACATTCTTTATTGAGGCAAATTTATGCAGATCAACTGGCATTTCCTGTTACTTCAAACCAATAAAATGACTCAAATTACTCACCACACAACCGACTCTCGACTGGACGGGATTATTCAAAACTTTTCGGTCAACTTAGGTCACATGTCTGCCTCATCCGACCATCGTCTTGCTTATGAAAAGGGGTTTCCAAAGTTCAGTCATGGTAGGTGATCGTTCATCGGAAATGTGTCTTAACATGAATGACCATTTTAAACTTTCACTTCCGAATCAGCTTCCGGGGAGTGAATCTGTTTAAATGACCAAGAAATTTTTCAAGAGCATGGTAATTAATTGATTGGCAGGACGACAAAAAAATGGTATCTAGTGTTCTTGCTTCTGGTCAGAAATCGGGTATAGGAAATTTTACTAAAGAAATGGACACTGTTAGCAGTGAAGCAGCCATCAGTCAGTTGCAGCGACACCGGAAGAAGTGCGTTGATGTTAAAATGTTGCAAATTCTTAGTCTCAATATTTGCGTGAACCGTGGTGTTGACAACTTCACCTCTAGACTGATACCATCAACTGATTATATGAGTTCGGAAAAGCATGATGTTCACAGTTGTCAGATTTTGGCCTTACTTAATTTGTGTGAAAAATTTGGAGCCAAAAATCAATATCATTCTAACTGTTGTTTTGACGATGATGGTGTCCACTTAATGGATGAGTTGGGATAAAACTAAAATCAATCGGCTGTCAAGGTTTATGTGGCTGCCAGAAGTTTTAACCACGCAGAGACAACTGCATTAATGCAGTTAACCTCGGTCCTGTAGAGTTATGAATTGCTTCGTGAACTTGATTTTCTCGTAGTTCTGAAGGTGCGTTAGTGGGCTTGAGATTTCTGATTGCATGAATTGATTCCACTAGAAACCCTAGATTAGTTTTCCATTCCATCTAAATAAAACATGCTTATTCAAATTTGCAATTGTCGACGAATTCGTGATAATTCTTGGGCGGGTATGGGTATCAGTATCCATGAGATTGGGAAAATAATTTTTTCCATATTTATAGGCCCACCGGCGAGAGACACAGGACATCCGGTTTCTGAGCAGGTGACCTACTGAATGAATGAATGTACGTTTACAAGCATCCGGTGATCGCGACTGATAAACATAAATCGATAAAACAAATAGTGATTTGTCATGTGACAATGAGCCGAACAATTTCTTGTAAAAAATGTGTGTGCTTTGTGTGTGTGTGTGTGGGTGTGTGTCTTCAAATGTGTGTGCACATGCATATATTTTAATCTACCGTCCGTTCCGTCTGGCCAAAAAGAGGAAAACCTTCCTACCAATAAAGTAAATTTTAATTCTGGACGAGCTTTTGCATAAGCTGAGTGACGAGAATATCCGGAAGTCAGGTGCAGTTTTACCGGACAACTTATTTTGCTTCTTGGTTCGCATGAATCAAGTGAAAAAATATTCCATTAGGTATGTATTACTGGCAGATCACGTGTCCTCATGACGTGATTCCTCACTTACTATCAACGCTCAACTCGCTCATTAGGGTGTGCGGCCCAAACTAGCTCCTCCAGGGTTCGCGTCCCAGTTCGGGCGCGGTGTATAAGCACTAATGATGATTTCAAACAAGAATGAGACAGCTGTACAATGCTTCCAGGCATTCTTGATGAAGAGTTGAACCTTGATATCACATGATGAATGAATTCAAAAATACTATTTCAGCATTGACTGAACACCAAAATTATTGTTTTAATGATATCACACCCAGTTCTTTGGGATTCGAATGTATTCTACGAAAACAACCAAACTAGGCTGCTCTCAGAAGTGGCATCATTCATATTAAACGTGGAATCTGGGAGTTTCAAAATTTCAGTGCACTGGAATGCCTGATCCTCTGCACAAGGGAAAAGCTATATAGACCAACCGCTGTTTGTATCCTTGTCTGAAACACATTCTGCTATTTTTTGGAACTTTCTGTCACAATTCATGTCGCTTTAATTACCCACCCTAGTGTTTATTAAGTTTTGGTGTCAATCCACGGAAAAGCATAACGATCACCTACCGTTCCAGTGACGATTTAATTACGACCAGGTAATCCAGTGTACGTGTTGAAAACAGGACAAAATTTGGCGCACAGTTTTGTAGCTGATTTGGGTTGCATTTTATGGAATGAGACTAATTTTAATATGCATTAAATGTCCATTTGATTGCATTAAATTCATCTGCTCGTGTCTTTGGTTCCCCGATCATCCAAATGCGCCTAGATTCGATCGGAGTTTTGGTGTACCGAGTGTATTGCATAATGCGTGACAATTACACCGGGCCCGCTACTATGAACCTTATTATATGTGTTCACACGGAAGCGGCAAATGTTTTTTTCATGCGCGTCTACTATTTATTGCAAAGAAAATCGCACTAGAAGAAACACACAGATCGTGGTGAAATTAGTTTTCAGTTCTTTTTTTATTTTTTAGCTTTCAAAAGATTTTTTCACGATTCCTAATTGTAAGGAATCTTTACCGTGGCATTTTATCGATAGTCTTTCTTTTTCCTTTTCTGGAAACCGGATTTCTTCGATCGACAGCAATCAGCTACGACGGTCTTTGGTGCCCTGCTACTCAAACAGTTTCTCACACTGTACACTCTAAGAGTTCCAAGGAATTAATATGTCTAAACCTTCTGGATCGCTTAATTCTGTCCGCTTTCGTTTTGCGTATCGATAAACCGTTACCAGGCAGTTAGCCTGTTACATTTTATGCTTTTTAGTTATAGTGTCTTCCTTGGCCAAAAACTAGAAACTTTGAAAAAAGTGCTAATCGCAATGAAAGTCGCTGTTCGTACAGTTTCTTCTCCCATTCTTTTGCAGCGTTATCTACTGTTCCTTCACTAGCCATTGATAATCTCCATTTCATTCCTTCTATCCTTTGCGGTAATGTTCTTTTCTTGGCCCTTTGACCCGAAATGTCATCCAATCTCGCCGTGGATGTACTGTCACCCTGGCATTGTTTACAGAAACATTTCCCGTCTGAATGCTTGACTCTTTCAGAATGGTTTAAATTTACCGTATGAGAATAAGATGATCGAAATTATCATCTACTATTTTGTGATATCCACAGAGTCAGACCTCCTTCGAAGAGAGCTGAAGGCGTTCTTATCTCCAAAATGAAAAATTGAAATGAAAACTAAGGAAGCAAAACTAGGTGACTGTAAACAACTGCACGAGATGCAAACTCAGGCTAAAATTGGGGGTACACAATCATCCAATTTGAGTAGCCTATCTTTCTATGCAAGACGATTCATAATCTTAAAAAATTGATTTCAATACATACAAGGAAGCTATTCCTTCTTTTTCCTGATTTTGTAGTTCGTCTGGTAACTTGTGACCTCGGACCACGAATTTTCTAGTGTATGAGCAAAAAATTTGATTTATATTGGAAATAGAAACAAATGTCTGAGTGGTGCAAACTGCCGCACGTTCTGGATGGCTGAAACAACTCTTGATTCAGGTAAATATATATATATATGTATATTCCCCAAAAAATGTTATTGATAACATTTATTTCTGATGACTGCAGCACATTGTTGGCTCAAACCTCAGTTGATGCGAAGAAATTTGTCAATGTTGATTGCCTGCCATTCATCAAGGGTAATGGGAATCGCTTACTTCTATGGGCTGACCAGACTTCCAAAGCGCACACTCATGTCAAAATAATAAACCCCAGGATTCTTTGCCGGGCTCACTTATGAAAGACTAGTGGGCTAGTCGTAAATTTCCAACTGATTAGCAAGGTCATATTTGGGTTAGCTAAATCAACAGCTCTGTCTACATGCTGAAAAACCGCTTCCTTCTGACTAGTGGACAGATGAATTCGATCATTCGAGTGCATGCTTACTTTAGAGAATATTTTGCTTCGGTTTTACGTCAACTAAAATGGCTGCTCATTCATTAACCGAATTAATTTCAAAAGATTCGTGCTTGATTTTTAACTTGTAGATCCAACACTAAAGGAGTCTGTCATAATATTCAAAAGGGAAATTTGCTACTGTCAGTAAAGTTGTCCCATTTAGCACCCCACTGCCCAGTGAACTCTTACATATTCTTCTTACTGTTCAAGATTTCGGTTGGTAACTGAAGGTAACGATCCCATCTTTTTACCGATTGTAGCGGTTGCTGAACAGACCATAGTAATAGTAATGGCGTTTCAGATTTTGACATGCGTATCATTTAGTTGGAGACACTTCGAATGCGCCTCACTTCAAAACTTCATCCAAAACCTAAGCATCCTTTTTTCCTCTACTTTTCATCCTTCCTATTCAGGTTTATCATGATGAAAGGCCTTATATTCAAAATCTCTGGAAATGAGGGAGTGCTCGGCGGTGGGATGAATCGAACTTGTGATATGGATTGCTGAACACCCGGTGGTCAGTCATTCGATTGCCGGCTGACTTGTTGGCTGGAAATCTCCAGAACGTCAGGATCGCCCACTACGTACTTGGGATTTCTATGAGAATGCCTCAGAAATCAATTGTTAAACATTTGTATGTCAGTCTGCTTCCTTGTTCTACCTCTGCTATCTTCGTAGTCAGCAAAATTATTCTCTTTTTGCAAACGATAACTGCGAAATAGTTTGCGAGGTTGCCGAAGCAAAGCAAAAGATGCCACTATTCAGTTGGTATGCAGCCCATACTTGAATAACCTAATGGTAACGAATGCTGATAGTTTACGGCAGTGGACTAAGACCGACACTTTAGTCCCACAAGCAAACATGATCAAATTTGGCTTTATATCAGAAAGTGACGGCTGTGTTTGGATCAGATATGCAATTCCAAACTTTCCGATAGGAAAAATTTGAGCCATCCCTGACCGGAGCAAGCACAAGCAGGAAAAAATGTATTCCAGGGACCACTTGAGTTGAAGCTGGTAATCAATGCAGACTGGGACTTCACAATAGATGTGCCATCCGAGTGATCGATTATTCAGAAGGTTCAGGTTGATTAAGACTACTCACGTTAGCTGAGGCGCCACATAAAAATTTCAACCAAGTAGAATGAATAGATCTTGGAAAACTGAACGCAAACAACAGTCCAGATGAATTTGACAATAAATAAGAAAATAATCGAATGTTCCGGATCACTCGGATAAACAATCGTAAGAAAGATAGTTCAGATTAAATGTTATTCAGAAGACCAGGCTGATTCTTCACTTTCTAAGGTAAACACTACGCACTCGTTCTTACTGTGCGATTCCGTATGATATAGTCAAGTTAATGCACGAACCTGACAGAAAAACGACGGCAAATTCAAAAAATCCCAATTTACTGACAGGAATGGTAGATTCACTCTATCGTAATTCATCAGAAAACATGAGACTGGATACATCAAACTACGCAGACGCTCAAATGAGCAGCAAAGCAGAATGTGTGCACACGTATCTGCGAGCAAGAGTGCGTTGAATATGCAAAAAATATTATTATTGTTTACAATGCTTTCCACGTTTGGAAAAAAAACAAAATCACAGTGATCGAATAAAACGAGCCACACTAAATATCACTGATTAGAAAACAATCAGTAACCGGAAAAAATTACAAGAACTGCAGCAAGGTAGAAATATCAAAAACAAATGAAATCAAAAGCAAAGCAAAAATAAAAGCACAAAGAATAGATTACCGATGAGATGAACAAATCTAACATCTCGCGGCGCACATAAAGACAACAAAACAGATGACAAAGCACAAATATGGAAACCCCAAAAAAGCTGAAACAATACAGGACGGTAAGTAGATTATCAGCCAGAAACTGAAACATTGGATTTCGAGTGTCAGAGTAACAATTTCCCCAAATCGATCCAGACATTCACGTTTACCGCAGAAAGATTCAATGGCCCATTTATCCCAATAGCTACATGCAAATCGTGAGTGTTATTCGCCTAATTAGGTGTTTGTTTGCTCAAATTGTGCATCCAAAGAATGATCCTTGTCGACCCACACAAAAAACGACAATAACCGAATATTGGATCCTTCTTCTGACATGGCTGTGTACCATTAAACAGCAATGCTCGTATTAGCATCGGTTGTTTGTGACCAAAAAAATGAAACCGATTTCTCCAAGTAGGTGAGGCTTTTTCAGGAGATCACGTGATGTCAGTCATTTGACAACAGAAGCACTGCTCTTGCAGCTAAAAACCATCATGCCTTCACCATTAGCAAGTGCACCAAAAGCGCATACTTGACCCGATTTACTAGATCAGGCTTCAATAACTGTCGCAAATATATGTTCGTTGTACGCGGCTGAGGGATTCGTAAAATCTATTGAGTTTTCGGATTATTGATGAATTTGTCATGCAAAGCGTTTGATTTACTTAGAGCGAATCTTGATAAAATTACTAATTATAATTAAATGGGACTAGCATTGAGTTGCGGATAGATTTTTGAAAAAAAAACATGTATCACAGAACAATCTCCGTTGTGTGAACAGATTCCACCCGGGCGCGGTTTTGGGCAATCTTCGTAGCTAGGCTAACATTGTAGAAATCTTGTAAATAGTTCGCTGAGCAGTTTCAACAATTTTTCCAATTTTGTTCATTTTTGCAACCAAAATTTCTGCTAACTTTTACCAACCCGCCATCCTCGGCAACTGGATGCTTTTGGTTTCTAGGTTAATAGGCTCGCGACCGAATGATTCTTACTCAAGATTTCAGGTTCAATAAAAATAGTGGTGGTCCAACAATATAAAATCACCGAAACGTACAACCAGATGTTTGAAAGGCCTCCGCGAGACTTCCCAATTAATCTGTGAGAAATTTTGTTATTTCGCAATCTGCTCGGAACACAGAGAAAGGGAAACAGTTTATTCGATTCTAAAATCTCCAACATTTTAAAACGTCTAAGTTTAGATTGCACTGATGTTGTAACTAGAACAAGGAATTCGCTTGCCTGTTGGTAATTTCCCTTAGAAAACCAGGAAATCCGAAAGGACAGAACAAATTGGACTGCCAGATGAAAAGGCACTTAGTTTTGTTAATGCCTCGTTATAAATACACAAAACACTTAAATGTATACCGAATGCAAAGGAAGCAAACGAATTGTTAATGCATGTTAGTCAATCAACAAAAACAATCGGGCATTCGCATCAATCTAAATTGTGTTTTCGGAATTTTTCGTATCTTTGCTTTTGGTTATAAATGGTTTAAATTCCAAAATATAAACAATCCCTTGGATATGTGAAAGCTTTCAAATGTTTGTTTAGTAAAATCACTATGCACAACAAATTATTCAGATACTTACGTCTTGATTTCCGACTCAATTCAATCACCCTGGGATAGTGGGGTAAACCCAACCAGCAGGGGAATACCTTTTGATGCGTTCCGATGTGTTAAAAACCCGTAAATTATGTACATTTCTTTTGTGGCCTTGTGAACGTGGAACTTGCTTAGCCACATGTCCACTAATGTCCAACTGCATCTTATGAGTTACCGGAGCTGTACGTACTGCAAGATCGAATGGGGCCACTATCTCGTAGATGAAAACCGAAAATTTCCAAGACGGAGGCATCAACAGTCGTTCCTCATCATGAACCAACCGGCTATCTATACATAAATATATATCTAAAATAATTAAACATTGTACGGCAACAAATTGTGGCAACTAAACTGCAGTTTCAATTCGAACGGGTCAAGACTGTTCACATTATTGTTACTGTATTACTAGGGAGGTGGGGGAAGCCGATGGAACCAAATAATTATCATACAAAGACAACTAGATTGAAAGGCCTACCACTTACATAGATTGTGATTGTATCCCATAATTCCAGGACAGATTAGAACAAATATAGTTGTTTAAGATAACAAAAGCCATCTCCAAATTCACGTCTCCATAGATATTAACTTAACTAGTTTACATCATTTGAACTAATTCGGTATCTTATATACACGGAAAGGTTTACCTATGGAGAAAATTAGTAGTAAGGCCCAATCGAGCCCAATGTCGTAGAAGATGATCGCCCCACAATTCCTTTAACAATACCGCCCAAATTGGGCAATTTTTCAAAAATATTTATTTCCGTGATGAGGACAACATTGACAATTACCAGTAGAAAAAATTGCTCTCGAGAATGGAACCCCGGTTAGGGGGGTTTTAGAAGTGAAGAAAATGAACACCATGAAACCGGAAAACATTGATAACACCATTAAGAAAAAAAATTGAAACGTGAATTTTATGACAGGTATTCCGGTAAAACGTTTGAATTTCTTAAAATATTAGACGACAAAAACATACGGTGGATCCAACTTATACAGCTTAGGCCGTATATCAGCGTAGGTTGCAGGGATAATGGAAACAAAAAACGAACATTGGTATTATATAGGGAGAAAGTTAACAATCAATGAAGGAGGACTTGTACGTAATCTAGAACATATAATGCAGTCAACTGATACTTTGATTTCCATATTATGTGTATAATCAATTTCCGAATAAACTTCTTTAACGTGCATTGTTAACCAAAACGCAGTTGCAGGCTCATGACGAATAAAGCTAGACCAGACAGAAGAGTGAATATGGATAAGTCAACCAAATGGATTGATGGCTCATATGCAATGGGCAAAGCGGAAAGAAACCAAGGAGAAATTGCTCATTAGTGAAACCCAATCGTGTGGCAAGTTGAATAGGGGCTTTGCTGTTTCATAAAAGACTTTCGCGGACGCGATCATACTTTGCACATGGCAAACAACCACTGTAGAATCGTTAGCTGATGAGAAGAGCCAGAAGCCCAAACCACATTTTAGTATGAGATTAAATTAGAGGAGATACCTGAATCCGCGGTTCGTGGATATTACTGACGATAAAACAGTATGAGATAAGAAAAGACCAGCCAATTCCTTGATTGTTCCAAATGTGATTTATGAGTACCTCAGAGTTAATATTTGGGCTACGCAGAGGAATGGGATGAGCATAACACTGCAATAACGGACCCAAAAAGACGTTAGAAATTGGACCAAAATCAATACAAGAAAGAGGGACGCAAAGTTTAGAGAAACAATAAATGTATTGCAAGTAGATTTGAAAATGAACAAGGAACCCGGAAGAAGATCGAAATTCTTGATTAAACGAAAATTGTTCAAACTACCTTTCGAAGAACTATTCCATATCCCAAGCATAATATCGTTCATCGGATCAAACCGAATTGCACAAATAGATCAAATTGTAGTCATTAAGACGTCAAACGAGATCGAATAGATATTTCACGTATCTTCTCCCC